>VWYI01018733.1:273-10784 GCA_013399455.1 Anthoscopus minutus
CCTTAAGGCAAGCGGTGGGTCCCACGAGAGAAGCTGTGCAAGTGAGGGTTCCCTTTTCTACGAGGGGCCTCAAGAAGCTGGCAGGAAGAGGTAAGGAATTATAGACAAGACCCTAACAAAGGAACAAAAAGGTTTGAGCTAAGAGTGAGGAATCCAAACCCAGATTAGGGTCATATTGACTTAATGCTGACAGAGTTAACAGAAAAAAGCTTGTGATAATGATGACCAGAGCATATGTGTAGGCATAAATTGCTGGTGGAGCCTTATGAGGTACAGTGGACTGGTTGTTTCCTATTGTAAACACCTTGTGGGACCAGAATGATGGAGGCAGCTATGTGATGTTAACTAGGTACCAGGACCTAGTCAGATTTGGATTAGAAAATGCCATTCCAAAAGCAGTAAATTGGTCAGTAAAATAGAATACCTAACACAGACAGCGTGACTCAGCCACTAACGTTGCGGATGGCCCCGAGCGGCTACATGACCCCAGATCCCCCATCAGATTTCCCATCAGGGGAAAGCGACGCTTAGTTTCCCTGGTGTTAGGGCAATCTAGCCCAGATATCAGGGGGCAGAAACTTCAGAAGCTGCAGGAGCCTGTAAATAGACACTCAGGGGCATTAACGGGAGAAACGTGGAGGGTGTACAATGATAGGGATTAGAAAAGGAGCAAAGAACTCACTGCATCCAAAGTGGCAACTTTGGACTAGCGGCGGGGGGGTGTGGCTGAGGCAGAGGAGGTTCAAACCGGCCTTAGACTGAGCTGAGGCCAAATCCATGTGCACATTGTAAGGAAGGAGGACGCTGAAAGTGTCAGTGCCCAGAGTGAGAGGACAAAGTACAAGGAATTATTGCAGCCGCTCTGGATGGTGATGAACGAGAGAGACGGGCAGATCCTGTCCTAGCGCACCTGCTACTTAAAATACAGCTATGGAATGATAAAGGGCTTGAATATCTGATAGATACTGGAGCCACACGTTCAGTCTTAAATCAAGCATTGGCACCTAAAAGTGAAATGAATATTCGAGTAATAGGAGCCGCTGGCCAGCCAGAAAAGGCATTCTTCCTGAAGCCACTTAAACATAAAATCAGGAAGAAGATGGAATACTCCAGGTTCTTTATTTACCTAACTCACCCAGTTCTCTGCTGGGCAGGGATTGGCTTGAAAATCTAGAAGTGGCAATTGAGCTTAGAGAAGGAAATATTAAATTCAAGATACCTGAAGACAAATTGCTTTTACCATTAGGACTGACAATTTGACACGAGGCCAACAAACAATAGTAACTATTTAGAGCAAATATTGGATCAGGTGGACCCAGGAGTATGGCATAGTGAGAGCCCAGGAAAATCAACATGGGCAGACCCTGTTAAAATTGAGCTGCAAGCAGGAGTTAGGCCAGTAGTCAGAAAGCAATAACCTTGAAGGTGGGAAGACAGAAGAGGAATAGAGCTAGTAACTGATAAATTCCTGACATTAGGATTGCTGAAAGAATGTGAGTTAGAATTTAATGCTCCTATATTTATGGTAAGGACATCAAATGGAACTTAGAGACTAGTGCAAGATTTATGAGTAGTTAATATAGGTGCTTAATGTTTGTCAGAGTAAAAATTCAGTATATTATAAAATAGAATTTAAAATTATAAAGAGCTAAAAAAGCCCTAATAATACCTGAAAACTCCCAGAAAGCACCTGCCTCTCAGCCTCTGTGCCATGCCCTGAAAACCCCCTAAGAATTGCCTAAATAAAACCCCCTAAGAATAGCCCTAGAATACCCTTGAAATACACTAACAATATCCCACTTCTTAAGAAGCCCATTGGACATTGCTAAAATTAAAAAAAAATTATAAATGCCTAGAAGTACCCTAAGTAGTCCTAACAAAGCTTTAAAACACACCAAAAAAATCCTTAAAATGCCCTGATAAGACCATAAAAAGCTTTAAAATGTCCCTCAAAAAACCTAAAAATACCCTAGACCTAAAAAAGTCCTCAAAATACACTAAACACTCATTAAACCCTAAAAATTTTAAGTCGTCCTCATAAAGCTCTGAGAATACCAGAAGAAAACCGTTTAAAAAATGTTGAATGCTGCTAAAAAACCTTTAAAAAAACCCTAAAAAAGTCTCTTAAAATCCCAGGAAAACCCTAAATCCCCCCCAGAAAAAGACCTACTAAAATATTCAAAATAATCCCTGGAAAAACCTTTTCCCAGCATTTATTAAAATAAGAGAGAGCACAGGCATCTGAGAGCAAAAGGCACGTTGTGGAGGAGAGAACTGTGCCGCTTGAACGTGTTGCAAACGTATTTTGGCAGAGGATGCAGAGGCACGGTGCTGCCAAAAGTGTTGTTCTGGGGCAGTTTCTGCCTGCCCCAAGCAGTGGAATAGCTTTCCGCTTGCATTCGCAGCAAGAGACGCAGTAGCCGGCGTCAGGCAGCTCTTTGCCGGCAAGCGCCGGAGCCTCGCGTCTTTCGGCGGAAGCAGCCGCGCTGAGGCGCTTGTCTGCTGGTACAACGAGAAGCGCGACTAGCGCCGGCCAATTGGCGTCTGGGGCAGAAGAAATCGCAAGCTTTTGCGAAAGGCGAACAACAAAGCCGCTTAGCAGCGGGGTTGTGTGCGCAGCTTCCTAACTGCAGGAGGATGGTGTCTATATCTCGCCCGCCTGTCCAATTCGCGTCTGCTTTTTTGTGGAAGCATTTCAGCGAGTGCCTGCTTATTCTGCGACCTAATTCTTGAAAAACACTTCCTTCAGTGTTTCTGCAGCGGGCGAATCTGCTGCAAGACTCCCAGAGAACTGGGAGAGAGAAGAATGAGATAGCAGCTTTTTGCGAGAAGGAGAGTGTGGAGCTGCAGTGCCGTGCACTCTTTCAAGGCTGTTTGCAGCAAGATGCACAAGAAGGCCTTGTACTGCGTACACGCTTGCCACACCAAATGTGCCCAAAAGTGTTGCTCTTGCACATTCTGGGACGAAGTGGCAGTGCTATGCGTCCCATTTGCAAGCAGCAAGATCATTGCCAGCAGAGTCAAATGGAGAAGGTGCTTTTGCTGTGTTTTGCACTTGCTTGCACATCTCCCATGTTTTGGTGCTGCCAGCAGCAGCCGTAGAATTCAGCATTGCCCCTTTGCAAGGCGTGTGTTGCACACACACGCTGCGTGTTGGGCACACTTTTTCCTCAACTCGAGCTGCAGAGACATTCCTGCTGCTTGACACTATGCAAGAGGTGTGTCGTCCACTAGCACAGTGGAAGAAGGCTGCAGAGAAGCGTTTTTGCTGCAGAAGTGCTTCTGTGTGCAAGGCTTTCAGGACAGCACCACAATGTAGGCAACAACAAGCACACACTAAGAAGATGCTTTTTCCTGGCCCATTTTGCTGTGCCACAGGCTTCTGCACATCTTTAGCGCTTGCCAAGCTCCAGTATGAGCAGGGATCTCTCCAGCTGACAGCCACAGTGCAGAGCACAGGCATCTGAGAGCAAAAGGCAACGTTGTGGAGGAGAGAATTGTGCTGCTTGAATGTGGTGCAAATGCATGTTGGCACAGAATGGAGAGGCATGGTGCTGACAAAAGTGTTGTCCTGGCACAGTTTCTCCATGCGCGAAGCAGGGCAAAAGCTTTCCGTTTCTATTCGCAGCAAGAGATGCAGTAGCCAGCGCAGGCAGCTCTTTGCCCATAAGTGCACGAGCCACACGTCTTTCGGCAGAAGCAGCCGCATTGAGGCGCTTGTCTGCCGGCACAAGGAGAAGTGTGAGAAGCGCCGGCAGATTGGCGTCTGGAGTGGCAGAAAGCACTAGCGCTGGCCAAAGGTGAACAACAAAGCCGCTTAGCAGCGAGCTTGTGTGCAAAGCTTCCAAAGTGCAAGAGGATGGTGTCTAGAGCTCTCCTGCCTGGCCAATTTGCTTCTGCTTTTATGTGGAAGCATTTTAGCAAGTGCTTTATTCTGCTGCCACCTACTTCTTGCAAAACACTTTCTACAGCTTTTTTTGCTGTGAGAGAAGCTGCTGCAAGTCTCCCGGAGAATTGTGAGAGAGAAGAATATGATTGCAAATTTTTGGGAGAAGGAGAGGGTGGAGCTGCAGTGCTGTGCACTCTTTCACGGCTGTTTGCAGCAAGATGCACAAGACCACCTTGTGCTGCCTACAAGTTTGCCACATGAAATGGGTGAAAAAGTGTTGCTCTGCACATTCTTTGATGAAGTGCCACTGCTGCACATCCCATTTGAAAGCAGCAAGAGCATTCCCAACTGTGATAGAGAAGGAGTTGTTGCTGCATTTTGCACTTGCTTGCACACCTCCCAAGTTTTGGTGCTCTGCCATAGCAGTAGCCATGGAATTCAGCATTGCCGCTTTGCAAGGTGTGTGCTGTAATCATGCACTGCGTGTTGGGCATGCTTTTTCCTGAGCCTGAGCTGCAGAGAAACTCTTGGTGTTTGGCACTGTGCAAGTCGTCTATGCAGCACTGGTGCAGTGCAAGAAGGCTGTAGAGTAGCACTTTTGCTGTAGGAGTTGTTCTGTGTCCAAGACTTTCAGGACAGCACCACTAGCTGGGTATTAACAAGTACACATGAAGAACATGCTTTTTCCTGGCCCAATTTTTAGACACCCGTTTGACCTGATTTTTTTTTAACCACATTGTGGTTTGTATCTGTATTCCTTGCGAAGCTCAAATGTGTGTGGTAATCCTTCGAGCTAACATGGGCAGTGTCCAGGGCACAGCTATCTGAGAGAAGTTTGCAGGACTTTCAAGAACATGCTCTACCTGTTTAATGTGGTGCAAATACATATTTCCACAAATTGCAGTGGCAACATCCTGACAAATCTGTGGTCCTGGAAAATTTTCTCTGTGCACGATGCAGTCCAAAAGCTTTCTGCTTAGATTCAGATGAAGAGACACAGAATCTGGGGCTAGGGAGCTCTGAGTCAGTAATCACAGGTGCCTTGTGCCTTTTGGCAGGAGTGCTTTGCTGCTGGCACAATGATCCGTGCCAGAAGCAGAGGTGGACTCGTCTCTAGGACCGTGAAAGTGCAAGAGCTTGAAAATGGTGAAGAACGAAGCTGCTTAGCAGTGGTCTTGTGTGTGAAGCTTTCAGACTTCAAGAAGATCTTGCCTGCTGCTCGTCCACTTGTGTAATTCATGACGATATTTTGTGTAAGAATTTCACCAACAACTTGCTCGTGCTGCTACATATCCTTTTCCAGCTGTCTGTGGAGACTCCTGTCCTTCTCCTTAGTCTCTCTGATCCAGAGAACACTATGTATGGTAGCTGCAGCAGAGAATGCTAGTACAGAGTATAGCAGTGTGTATGAAGTAGTTTACTTGCTGCAATGGGAAACTTGTAATCTTGCACTGACATCCTCTTCTACAGCCTTTGCTACACTGCTGAGCAGCTGCTGAGAGTCACCAAGATAAATGTTAGAGAGAAGAATTCTAACCTAACTGTGAACAAGCTGTTCTCGGACTTCTGAAATTTGGTACACTTCCCACATAAGCCTTCTACTCTGAGGCTTCATTGTGGTAGATAAGGACAGGCGTGCAGAAGATTTCGGGATGTGATGGAAAGCAGTAGGACCCCTTCCCCCTTCACCTGTGATATGCAATACCCCCCATGGTATGCAACCCCTCCTAACTCCAGTAGTTTTCCACTCCTCACTAACTCTACCTGATCTCACCGTCCCCCTCTGTAGTGAAGCCCCCTTGACTATTTAGCTTCACGAGGTAAGGTAATAAACGCCATTTTGACCATCCACCACATTGGTGTCAGTGTGTCAATGGACCGAGTGACCCGGACGAGGCTGGGTCGCCATGCCTGAACCTGAAACCAGACGACCTGAAACCAGGTCGTCTTGTCTTCTATCGGAAGGCAACACTTCATTTCTTCACCTTCTGTGATCTGCACAGAACTCAAGTCCAGAGAAGGTGTTCAGCTTTGCTGCTTTGCTGCATGGCACACTATGCTGTGCATGGTTTTGCTGCAGCTCAAGGTGCAATGACACTCTTTCTGTTTTGCAGAGTCCAAAATGTGCATGAAGCTCTTGCGTAGCAAAAGAAGCCAGGAGAGAAACACTTTTGCTGCTTTACAGTCATTCTGTGGCTAAGACTTTCAACACAGCACCATAATCTGGGCAAGGAGAAGGGGACATTAAGAATATGCTTTTTCCTGACACTGTCATTGGTGCCACTCGGCTTCATGTATATCTTTAGTCCTTGCAAGGCTGTAGTGTGCATGGTTATCCTTCAAGATGAGAAAGATTGTGTAGCGGGCATGGCAATTTGACAGTAGTTTCCAGATTGTACAAGAAAGAGCTCTGCTGCTTGAATGTAGTACAGATCCAAGTTTCCACAAGCTCTGGGCAAGCCTGTTGTTCTGGTAGTTTCTCATTGTGACACATTGTTGGAAAGCTTTTCGGTAAGTTTTAGTCAAGAGAGGCAGAATACAGGGCTATATAGTGCTCAGAAGGTAAGTGTATGGGCCAAGCATCTTTTGGCTGAAGCAGTGCGCTTGGAGCCCTTCACTGCCAGTACAGTATTCATGGTGAGAAGTCGAGGGCAATTCGCCTTCAGGAACGCACAACCGGTTCAAAGAGGTGAAGAATGAAGCCGCTTGAGCATCCGGCTGCTGGGTGCAGAGTACTGGTTGTAAAAGGAGCGTCTCTGCCACTGTCTTGCCTGCCAAATTCATGTTGGCAGTTGTGTTGCTCGTACACCTCTTCCATCCCCTCAGTGGAAATCATTGCCCCTACCTTTAGGCTCTGAGATCCAGAGAATGGTAGTGGCAGTGGAGAAGGGAAGCACAGAGTGCACTGGTGAGTTTGATGCAGCTTATGTGGAGCATGCAGAAGGTGTAGCCTTGTACTGGCTTTTACTTCTAGAGCCTTGTCATGATCCGCTCACAAGAGCAGGGGTCGTGATGGTTCATTTTCCCAAAGTGCAAAAGGACACACAACAAATGAGACTTTCAGTTTAATTATAGTAGTGCACTTTTATTGAGTGCTAACAACTACTGTGCGATAGAAAAGGGGGAGAGAGATGTAAAGAAAATTGAGAGAGAGGGGAGAATATAGCTACCAACAGGGAGACGAAGTCCTCATGGTCCAGCCAACAGATCCGTCTTCCTTCCATGAGGGTGCACCAAACTGGCTTTGGAAAGTTATGTTTTTATAGTCTTTCTCCAGAGTGAGAAGACATCAAGCTAAGAGGAAGGGGAGGCTTTTGGTATAAGATCCATTGCTTCACGTTTGGTACATCTGCACTGTGTCAGCCTGGCACCACTGTGAGATCCATGTTTGGTACATCCACTGGACACGGCACATAGTGATGCGTCAGCCTAGCAGCACAGTGAGATATAGGCAGGGGTACAGTACAGGCTGTCCTTGGGCGAGCATCCTCTCCCACCAGGTTAAAACTGCAGTTGGGATTTTCAGGGTCTTAGCACCTGTCCTTGTGATGGTCGTGAGGGAGATAAGGGAAATGTTGGACCATATCTTACAAGCTTTTTCTGTGAGAATAACTGCTAGACGTTTACAATGAAGAGATGAGAGTGAAAAAAGTGATAACATGTCTATCAAGGAAAGAAGATACAGAGCAGCATGGTGATGTGTGCAATTTAAATACTGTTATAAGAAGGGGCTTTTTTAGGAACGTCTTCTGTCTTGACACTTCCATCTGTGTGATCTCTAGCTGCTTGGGCACAGCGACACTGAAAATGTGTGAAAATGATTGTGCTGCAAATACCAGCTTGACAGGGAAAAAGGGCAGGTCGGTCAATGCCTTCTGTCCTGGCACATCTCTCAGGCAGAACTGAAGCTGGAAATGCTTCACTATAATGACAGACTCTGCCACTTTGAGAGAACGTGCTGATACTATCTATATAGTTGAGAAGGAATGTGAGAATTACTAGTGTGTTTTGCCTAGTTTACAGACTGCAAAGGCACTACAAAAGCCAGCACTGGCTTTTTGTTGCAAGACTTTTTCTTTGCGAGGTAGCTGCTGGACATTTTGAAGGGGTTTGGGATCTGAAGAGTGCAAGATGGTACACAGAGCTTGAGGGAAAGTGCATATCTCCAGGGAGGTGGATGCAGTTCAGTGCATGCAAGTTGCATGTTGAGCAGCTGATCACACAGAAAAGAAGAGGCTGTGCTGCAATTGCCTTTTCTTTTGCAGTCTATAACCTGTACAGCCCACAATGAAACGATGCCTCTTCCTTCCCCGCTACATGCAGGATCACATTCTGTTAGTCTCCAAAAGCCAGGAACCACTGCAGAGCTCTCTCCCGCACTGCTCCCATGCGAATAGGGCCCGGCCAGAAAAGTGCTTTTCTTTTCCTTGGTCAGTGTCAGAGCTCATTGAAACAACCACATGAAGCCGCTGTCGACTCACAAAAGAAGGAAACGCACCCAGCCCAGCTCGAAACCATCCCCAGGGCAGAGCCAAGTCGGAAACATCCCCGCTCTCAAATCAACTGTGTCAGGACAAAAAGATTTCGCTGATCTTCCACCTCTAAGTGAGCACACTTCTTTGCACCATACTCAAAGGGCAACACAAAATCCTCTGCCCTAACAAACCTTTTCATTCTCACAGAGTCTGATAAACTAGAAAACATCTGCCATTAAACAGAGCTCACAAATGTGCCAGCTGATAAAGCTCTTTGCTGCCTGTGATTTCAACTGCACCCACCAAACTACGAACTTCGCACTTTCCTTCTCAGCTCTAGGTACCATCCCAAGCTTTCTGTCTCACAGAGTCAGGATCCAAATGGAATGGCACCAGGGACTGCTCAGGCACTAAAGCTACAAGGACAAAAATCTCAACAGCTTGGCGGCTGCATTCCCACTGTCAGTTCAACAACTCTAATCCAGAGAACTGCTTATGGGAAAAGTCTTTAAAGTCACTGAGACCACCCAAAGTGCCCATCCAAACTTGCTTTCTTTGCCAAAGAGAAGAACAAGAAGCTCATCTTAAAAGAAATTGTGTCCCCTCCTCCAAAATCCAAAACATCCAGGGACTGATCCCATACAATGGTGTCAGATTACTGGTACTGAGCATTACCTGCCTGGGGCACTAGATCAGCTGCACATCAAGACTCAGTATAACTGCTTACTTTGTCCAAAAGACATGTTCTGCCAGAATTTCAAGAAGGCTACCTCTGAGAAGTGGAAAACACACGCCAAATTGAATCTAAAGGAGGGAGACTGCCTTCCAAAGATGGATACTGACTCTATGGCTGCACAAATTGAGGCAGTGTTTCTAAACCAAATATGTCAGGACAGAAAGTCGCTGCCATCCTTGAACTTCACAACACGGCTTCTTATCTGCACCTCCAACACTGGGGCTACATGCTTTTCTTCCCATGAGAAAGCATTGCCATTCTCCTTTAGGAACTTACCAAGCCAAAATTGCATAGCACATCCAGTACTGACTATGTCCAACCATGGCTCCTACACAGAAGAGGACAGGACAGAAATGTCTTTCTGGACTATACTTCCTCATGGTACCTTAACATCTGCCCTACCAACATTGCCACTATATCTTCTACTTGCCAAGGAAAGGCATTCTGAGTCACTTGGCCTTGTGTTGCCTTCAGTACCATGCTCATGTTCCTACCCTTGCTTTGCTTGCTTGCTTGTGTCTGTCTTGCCTGGCCCTACCAAGAGCTTCCTTGCTTTGCTTTGCTTTGCTTTGCCTACCACTCTTTGCCTTGCCTTCCATGCAGGCAAGGCAATGCAAACCAAGTGTAGGCAATTGTAGGCAAGTCAAGGTAGAAGTTGGCAAGGCTGGAGCCATGAGGGAAAAACAAATGGGGTGGTAGGTGAGAGAAGGCCTAGAAGTTCTAGGCAAGGCTGGGCACAGAAAATTAAGTCCAGTACTGGGTAGATCAGGCATAAAGAGGAAGGGCTAGGCAAGGCCCTGAAGGAAAGCAGTAGGCGGTTCAAGTATGGGCATGTGAAAGAGTGCAAGGCTAGGGAGGGTTAGCAGGGCAAGGCAAGGAAACTGTTGGGTCACCAAGGCAAGGTAAATGAGAGGTACATTCAAGGACTGCTGATACACAAAAGGGGCCAGGACCAACTGCTCTGATCCCACATGGGCCACCCCTGATCTGCGCCTTAAATACTTGGGCTACCTTGCTTTTCTTCATGCACAAAAGAACTGTCATTCTGGTCCCAGAGCCCAACTGCAAAATATGGATTGCCTATTCAAAATCTGACACATGCAAGTAATGTTCTCAGACAAAAACTGCCAGGAAAAACGGGTCTGACTGCATGGGACCTCCCCTGGGCTTCCTCTCACATGCTTCTGAAACACTGGAGTTAAGGGAAAGGCTCAGGAATCCTCAGGGGACTAGACAGGGCAGGGCAGGGCTGGAAAATGCCAGAAGAAAAGGGGTGTTAGATTCCAAGTGGGAGAGGGGAGAGCTTAGGGATGGATTCAAGGGCAGGAAAAAAAAAGTCCTGGCTTTATAGGGAAAGAAAAGGAAGGGGTTATAAGGTCATGAACTGTACTGGTTTGAGAACAAAACCAGT
>VWYI01018736.1:1355-29564 GCA_013399455.1 Anthoscopus minutus
GTGCTGCTTGTTCCTTACAGGCCCTCATGGCAGGCTCCCAGTCATCATGACACCTCTGGGTCCTGCATCTTGTGTGTTGACCTGGAGGAGATAAGAGAAGCATCACCTACAGGGACAACAGGGGTGAACTTTCCTGTGTGGAAATCCATGTCTGCTGCCTTGTTCAGCAGTTCCCACATAATTGACACAGCTGCTTTAAGTGGGAGTGAGTGGAGGTAAAACTCCAGACTTATAATAAAATATTTTTTTCTTTTTTTATGCTCTAGATGTCTGGACATCACTGCTAAAAATGTCAAAGACATTTTAAAATTTCATTTCAATGACTTCCCATTTTAGCTCTGAGACAAAGTGGTCTGAAGTACTTCAGGACAGGTTACAGCACACAGCCTTGGCCCAACAAACTTGTTTTCCTCCACTTTGGTGATGCAAGCAAGGCACTGGGTGTGCATCTCCTGGGTAGACTGATGGGGTTAGCTGATATGTTGTCCACTTGCCCACATTCTCACATGTGGAGAGAGTACAGCAGTCCCAGAAAGGGTAGTGCAGTGATGTGCTCCAGTCTGGTGATCCTTCTCTGGCTGAAGGTACCTCCAGCTCACAAGGTTCTACTTCCAGTTTGATCTCTGTTGATCCTTGGCTTGGGAAAGGCAGGAAATTGGCTGAGAGCTTGGTATACCCAGGGTAACATGGTCACAATTGTGTTGCATGTCCTAAGTTTTTCTTTTGGGCTTGCAGGTGATTTTCCAAAATTTCTGTGTGAGTTTCAGAAGTCTGTGGGAGGAGCTGAATGAAAAGTAATGGAGAGGACAAGAACATTGATGAGAAACTCAAAAAGTGCAGAACTGAAATTAATATATACCCAAGGGCCATCTGATATGCAGGCTTGAAAGAAATACATTCACACTATGATGAACAAGCCCACCCTCAATTAATCAAGTGTAAGAAAGAGGCACAGGTGAGGTATTAAACATCAAGTACAGGGGCAGACCAGAAAGATTACAATGTGAAGTTCAGAAAGTAATAAAAATTATAAGAAAAGCAAAGGTAGAGAATGAAAAAAAAGATGGCACAGGAGGTTGTGAAAAATGACGACTTTTTTCAAGTACACAAGAAAAAAGAGGCCTGTGAAAGAGACAGAAGGGCCTTTAAGACATGGCAGAGAAAAAATATTGAAAGGATATTCAGGTATTGCTTAAAATATTCAATGCACTTCTTGCTCCTGTGCTCTGAAAAGAGGGTAATGGTGGCAGACACAGGTGTCAGAAACAAGCACAAATTTCCCTAGGGAGAAGAAAGAAACACTAAAGGAAAGAAGGATCATGCCAGAACAGGTTATTAAGAAATTAGAATATCTGAAGATTTGAAAAATAACTTGTTCAGATGGGAAGCAGTCTGTTTTTAGTAGAAACATGAAGAAAGGCAGGCACATTTATGACCCTATTTGTAGAAAAATACATGGCTAAGGAGAGGGCTGCTAGGCTGCAGATTTCAGGCTTCCATGGGTCCCAAGGGCTCTGTGGTCTTCATGGGAAGAGTCTGGTGGCATAATGCTTGTCACTTTGCTGTGAATTGCATCAAAAGTGTTCACATAGCACAAAAAAAAACCCAAACCCAGACCCAAACTAAAACCAAACAACAAAGTAGCATATAATGTAGGAGTTAGCTTCTTAAAGCAGTATTTCTGTTCTGGGGATTATGGACTCTGTAACAAACTGGACTTCAATTATTTGGCAGCATCCTTAGTCCTTCAGCCTTCTGGTGAAGCAGTCTGCAGTTCAATAGCAGATTTGTTTAAATTAAATTTATATAAAAGTTTGCTCAACTAAGTACCTAAATGAATAAAACAATTAGTATTATTTATTTTGATACTGAAGTCAATTTAATTGATGCTATTTTCCTGACGTTCACTCCCTGCTTGGTTCAGCATTGTTACGACAATGCAGAACTGCATTGTAGGAGTTGCCATGGGGAAGCTGAAGTCTTTGGCAGTTGGGTAGGGGACAGTTGGAGCTTTTGGCACCTGGGAAGGCACGGGAGGCAGCTTGGGATTGTGGAGTAAATGCATTGGCTGGATGCTTCTGCTAAAATGATCATCAGTGGAATCATTAATAATGCTAGAATTTAAATTGTCAGTTTTTGTTTCAGCATTAACAGACGAGTGAGGGGAATGGGGCTGGTCCACACCTCTTAAAGATACAGTTTCCAGCTATTTGCCATGTCAAATAACTATTGGTTTATGGTCCATTAACATGTTCAAGGTTATTTTCACAAACATGGTGCTCGGCGAGATAACATGGGAGTTTTACTTCAAAAACACAGTTGTGCAGCAAGGGAAAGAGATGCTTTGACATTTTCCACATTACCGATATCATGGGCTACAGAGAATTCAGCTGGTACTTCACAAATATGTCCAGGGAAGGCCTGGAAATTGCATGTCTATGGGTTTGATTGATTGTAGCAGTGGGAAGAGAAAAGGATCATAAATCAGGGTCTAAATGAAGGAAAAATAGTAAGAGAGTAATGATATTACAGCAGATACTGTCTTGTAGGTGCATAGTAGAGATCACCTACTGGAATTTTTAAGGGGAGGTATGAAAGACTGGCAGAGAAAAGGCCTGGATACAGCTCATGTGATGCTCAAGAAACCTTTTTGATCTGCTATCACACAAAAGATGGCTTCTTAGGCTGGTAGGCAGGTTTGGATGTGCGGTACATCAGTGGATAAAGAACTGGTGTGCTTATCAAAGAAAACATTTGCAAATGGATGGAATCTAGGTCAAAGGGTAGAGGGGAGAGAGTGAAATGAAACCAGGATAGGTGGATTAGGTAGCATAAGAAAGAGGGATGGGGGAAGGCAGAGGAAATGACCAGCACTGATGTAAGTAATCAGTAAGGAAAAAAGAGTCAGGATGTTACAGGGATTGTTCATAAGCCTTTAAAAATGTTGCATGAAGAAATTTCTTGGGAAATTCAAAAGCCACGATAGCCTCTTCTTCCTTCAGACCATTTCCCCTCCCTGGTGTTATCAAGGATGGGCTGAGAAACACTTTTGCTGGAAGGAGCAAAGTTGGAGAGGGCTCAAAACAGGCAGGAAGTGATAAGCCTTGGTTCTCCACACTGGAGAAAACAAGGGAATCAGCCAGACAGCTGCTAATTGCAAGACAGTGGTTTGAATGGTTGCAGTAAAGATATCACCTCAGAGATATATGAAAGTTCATCCATATTTGTGTGTCTAACTAAAACCTGCCTTTAAAAATTTCATATTTTTTTCCTTTAGCTTTCCTCACTTTTTAAATTGGTTTAATATGTGCTTCAGATCAGCCTTTAAAGAATACAGTGGTAATTCTGTGACAAAAAGCATTCAGAATTTCAATATTTATCCTTTTTTATTGCAGTGATATTACAGAGGGCATACACTTTTTTTGCATGATTACTGCCCAGAATTAAAAATCAGGTTATTTGAACTAATAGGAAGAGAAATAAGCTGAAGTTTCTGGTCTTTCTGGCAATTGCAAGCAACATGTATATAGGTTGTCTGCATCTTTGGGTCCCAGGAATTCTTTCTCAGGGAGTGCCATCCCCTTAGCTGAGCATCACCCATCACCTCTGCACGCTGACAGCCCTGGCTATCTTCTTCAAGACGGGCGCATAAGAATGCTAAGATAAGGTCCCCATGTTTTCAGAAGTAGGACAGTGAAGTAATCTGATCCATGACAGATTCAGTGTCAAATGTTCTGAGCCTGGACAAGTTCATTATGTGTCTTGGAGCATGTTGCAGCTCTGAGTGTTGGAAGAATGACTCACTTCAACTAAGATTGCACACATAGCATTTGGAAGTTTGAGCCTAAAAAAGGTCTCATATGCTGCTTCATGATTGTTCCATTGGTTTGTGAGGTGATTTCTTAGCTTGAGCAAGCTGGTGGAAACTTGTTGAGTTTAGTAAAACTTTATGGCAACCAAAGACCTGGTGTATGTTCTTCCTGTTTCCTGTAAAAAAGATGGTTTTGTTTTAAAATGTAACAAAGCAGCCGTGTGAAAATAGTGGCCTTGTACTCATCACAGTGAAAACAGTGTGCCAGATTGTAGGAGGACTGCTTTGGTCTCCTGTGGCTGAATCTGTCGGTGTGTCAACATCCAAAGCAGCTGTGGAAGAGTGAGTAGGTCTGTCTTGAGCCTCCAAGTCAGCAGATTCCAAGAAAGGTCTGAGCAGTGGAAATCATATCACTGCTGAGGCTCCTCCTAGGAGAGAGGTGGCAGATATGTTTTCAAGTCTCAGGATGACATGGCAGAATTGGCAATTGGGAAAATCATCTTTGATGATCTTTTAAGCTATTAGAAGCTTATATAGAGGTGCACACAGAGAAAAAATTATACAGAATGCCTCATTATTTACATTATTGTTTTTCAGAAGGCTAGATGCACTGTATTAAGCAAAAGCTAATAAATCTATTTTAGCATCCTAATATTTTTCAGATACCAGTTGCTATTCCTAACATTGCTGAGTAATACTTTGACTTCACTCCAGGGCTAACAAATAGTTGATCTACAATTCTGATATGCTGTATCTTGAAATCTGTTATGACTGTTGCTGCTGGCCGGGTTGGGAAGAAAGCTGATGTATGTTCATTAACTTGTGTGCTAATGGTTGTTACATCTCATACACCTCAGAGGCTGCTGTGAGCATGTGAAGTAAGTTTTAAAGGTGAGAAGGGGAAAGGAACCAGGCACATGTCTCTCCTATTCCTGCTGGAGTGGAGCAACCTGAGCTTACCATAAGGAAGTTACAGTCACGCTCTAAGACAGCTCAAAGGTCCGATTGGCTCAGAGCTGCAGGAGTATCTTGGATTTTCAGTTCTTAGTCCAAGCACTCTCAAATGATAGGAAGTATTATTTTAGGTCAGATGATATAAGAGAAAAGAGATGATTTAAAAAAAAAAAATTTTAAAACTCCCCCATTTGAGAGTCTTTGTATTAATGAATACTTTTGGTTGACTCAAAACTGCATTTCTCAGTAAAAAAATTATTAATTGAAAAATTCTGTCCACTCCAAAATGTCCTGAATCTGCTGTAAAATATTATTAATGAAATAAATAATTTTGTGCTTCTTGATCTTAAAGCCATTCAGGGTACTGTCAGTAAAGTCTTAAGTACTCCCATGTCATTATAAAGGCTAAAGAAATATATTTTGTTACTGGGGATAAGTATTAGAGGGATACTGGGAAGCTGCTAGTCTGTTTAACATCTGTCTTACAAATAAGCTTCATATGCTCTCTTTCTAAATTCTTCTCATTTAATTTGCAAAAATAATCAAGAAGGAACATTTGCTGTCTTTGGACCAAATCTTGAGGCCTTATTCAGGCAAATGCCGACAGAATAATTAGTGATTTTTCCAGCAGAAGGAATATCCAACTGACTGCAGAGTATACAGAACAGCTTGACATGGTTTAGGCTATAGCTTCATCACCCATTGCCCTGAACACAAGAGGATCTGCCTGGGTGAAAAAACCACTCAAAATTAACTTACAGTTTGGCTTATTGCCTTTTAATAAGATTCTTGCAAAGTAGTAATTGAAGAAGTGGTATCTTCCAGGGATGATTATGCAATGTCTTATTATTATGAGCTTTTTTTTTCATTAAGAAAGATCCTAAATAAGAACATGGCCACTGCATGTTCCCCACAGTATTACTCAGGTCCCAAACTTCCTTTACTGATGGGGCAGAGGCTTGTGTCCTGTTTCCCTGTTGGATGAGGAGAAATGCCAAACAGTGAACCTTCCCTGGGGCTTTCCTTGGCCCTGCACCCTGGAGCCACCAGATGGTGAGTTCAGAGGGAGCAGGACCCCAGTTAATGCAGCTGCCCCTAATCTTTCATCAGCCCTGTATCACCTCCCTCATTCCCAGTTCCCCTCTGAGTTTTTGCTTTTCTACTTGTTCTGGTTGCTTGTGCCCTGGACAGCCCCAAGCTACAGTGAGCAGTCCTCTAGAAATTGAACAGCATGAAATTCCTCTTACCTCTAAGGTACCCATGAGTCTGTGTCTGTCTTGTGTCTTGTGTTTTCTTTGGTTTATACTCTCAACTGTGTTTGGAGGATGTGCTTGTCCCAGGCTGTAGCAGACAGGCTGATTCATGAAACTTCCACACAAAAGAATCTCAATGCTCTAAATCCATTAGATGAATAAGACAAAAGACTAAGCAAAGAAAATACATTAGGAAGTAGAGAAGAATGGACACTGCTTGCACATTTTGCCTGCTAACTTGAAACAACACAAAGAAACTGTGAAAAGAAATTCAACTCTTTTTCTTACTTGTACTCTTTTAATTATGCTGTCTCTTGTGCAGCTATTGTTCTTACAAATGCTTTAACTGATATTCAAGAAATGTCCCTGAGTTCCCCCTAGCTTTTGTAATTTCACCTTGGTTCCTTTTTGTGTCTTTGCACTCTTTCCCTTTGTTTTTCCTTTCCACCTACCTTTTATTTTCTCCTTTTCACTCTTCTACTATGCTTCAACCAATACCAGGAAACAAAACTTTTCTAAGAATCAGAGCACACTCTGATCGCTGCCGCATATGGATATCTTCCTTTCAGGAGGTTTGCTTGGCCAGGTGAACATCTGTTCCTTAGTATTCTTATGAATAAACAGCAATAATTCTGACAGAGTGAGCGTAAGATGACAGCTTAACTACTTTCACGCAAGAACTTAATCGTTCTTTTTTATCTGCCCCCNAAAGAAGTTTGATGTGAAAGAGATCTGGAGTGACCCCTGTGTCCTCTCTCAGGTGAACTCTGTGTTTGTACAGTCCCTCTCCAGCTCTCCCAACACGCTCTCCATACTGAGACAGTGTTGGAGGGAACCCCCTCCCTGTGCCCCTCTGCTTACTGCCTGCAGGTTTCCTACAGCAGTCCCTGCTGGTTTGACTCTGTTGCCTTTGCTTGGCAAAGTCATTCGGGCAGTGATTCTGAACAGGTCGTGGAAGGGAGCTGACAAAGGATATTATAGAGGAAGTAGCTGGGTTTTATCTATGTGCATCCTTTTGAGGCAGAGAGGAGCCTCACCTAAAATCTGGGAAGCCCATCCACAGAAGGTAGTGGATTTGCACTTCATTGCAGTCAGAGTGAGTGGAACAGGGTGTGTAATGAAGAATGGGGTGTAATGAAGAAGGGGTGGGCATGTGAAAAACGTAGTACATGTCTTATATTACGGCTGCTGCTGCCCAGTGGCCACCGTGTAGCATAAACCTGAGTAGGCAGAACATCGCTGGCCCTTTAGCAAGACCAGGATTAGGCCCTGGCCATAATTTTGCAGAGGCTTTGCAATAATAACAGCAAATGGCATGGATTCATCCTGCTGCTGGGAAAGAGGACATGGCATGGGAGCCTCCGACTTCATGGCAGGTCTGCTGCTTGTTTCTGGCTTGGCCTGTGCGTGGGGCATGAAGCACTATTGCCTGCCACTCTGCCTTTCCCTACCTGGAAAAATTGCTCTCCTCCCTCGTGCCTGTGCCTTGCTTCACTTAATGTACAAGTCTTGTGAACATGTGAAAACTAGTCTGGGAAAGGAGTTATTCTTAATTCAGCAAAAGGGTGTGCACAAATATAACGCAGTTTAAAGCCGCCAACACAGGAGTGCCCTTTTCTTTTGAAGACCTGGACTGGAAATGGGAAGAGCAGACAAGGAAAGGCAAGAGAGCACAAGAAACGGAGCAGGATGCAAAGTGAACAGGACTAGAGAGTTGACAAGTTGTCACTTTCGCTTGTGTCGGCTGAGGAGGAAGCGCGCAGCCACCCCCGCCCCGCACGGCACACTTGATGTATCTCAAGGCATGACAATATGGCTCTGTTTGTTCTGCTCTGGGGGGAGGGGGACAGTTTATTTTCTTAAGACTATTAAGTCCTTCTAAGTACCACTATCAGCATTCTATGATTGAAAGTGACAAACAGAAGCAACCCTATTTAAAAACTGCCACTTCGAATTAGTGGAAGTATCAGCTTAAGTTTTACAATATTTTACTGCTCCATTTTTGCACTCTTTTACATAAGGACGGCCAAATAAATATCCCGGCGACTTGTCTTTGCCAGAATTCCTCCCCATGCTCCCGCCCCATTAGCTGCTGCCTTATGAACGCTGCACTAAACAGAAAGTGACAGCAGCTGACAGCGCAGCCAGGGCCAAATTATCAAACGTCTGAAGTTGCGCCCGTGTGGCCATGCACAGGCTCAGGCTTTCACATGCAAAGCAGATAACTGCGTACAAACAGGTGCTCACACGTGCGAAGACGTTCTGGACAGACCCTGCTTCCCAAGCCAGGCACTGTTGAAGGCTGTATCTCAGAGAGTTTGGTACCTTCAGGTCCCTGGGGTTAGAAAAACAGGTTTTTGACATGGTGAGGCATTGTCCATAAAGAAGGCAATGTTTTCTCACAGTGTAGCTTTAAACTGTGAATGTAGTGCCTAAATTCTGAATGTAGACTGCCCAAAGAGTCAACAGGGATAAAAAGACCCTTCCAAGCAGAGCTGTAAGCATGTGAGTACTGCTACCAGCCCAACTGAGGCACTCTGAGTTGCTCCTGGGAATGCCTGGTCTGTAGATACCCGATCTGACCGCTTAAATTTGCAGTGCCCAAACCTCCAAAAGCTTCTTCCCAACTCTCGTCTCACCACTGGCAGCTGGGGCTACAGCTCCAGCTCACTTAAGTCCTGGTGGCTGCAAGACGTCGGCCTCCAGCATATGAGATGTGAACATCATTGTACTGTGCTAATGCGGTGTGACAAAAAGCTTAAGTTTCCACCTCAGATCTCCCCTTGTTTTCAGTGATGTCTGGGAACCATATTACAAACTTCTGCCTTATCCTGTTTAACAGGAAATATCCATTTCTCCTAATTTGTGTGTTCCCCTTCCCTCAGGAACTGCTGCCATTTCCACTGTGCAGAAAGCTTTCCAGGCAGACTGGCAGGAGGACTGAACCTCAGGATTTGCTGAGCTCCATGTCTGTGGGGAAGGAGAGGATATGAGGAGGCACAAGGAGTCGAAATACTTCTTGTGGAGCTGTTGAATACTGCAGTGGGCCAAGGTGCAGTGTGAGTCTGAAGCCTGTGCATAGAAGCCTTCCCTGTTTTTTGAAGGGAGTAAGGCATTTTGGCTTTCAAAACAAAGCTGCTTTTGAAATCTTTGATCTTTCTTTTCTATTCTTTGTTTTTTATAAGGAAAGACATAGACAAAATAATGCAGACAAAGCAGGTTATTTGTAAGCCAGCTTGAGTACCCATTAAATCTTAAAGGCTGTATTATTCTGACTTTCAATACCAATGCACAAATAGCTATTCTTTTTTTTTTTCCCATGGATCTTCCATATGGCCAGATGAACAGGCTGACTGCATGGTGAGCAGCAAAAAGAACAGCTGACATATAGTTTGCAACCACGCTGCAACATCTGGGCAGAATTTGGTCAACTGCATGCCTGATAATAGTTTTTACATTCAGGCAGAGAGATTCATTTTTATGGGATCATGTAAAGAGGCAGAGAAAATATTAATATCAACTTTGAAGTGTACAGTGAGCGGTGTGTTATAGCAGCAAAACAGCCCAGCCTGTGTGCTACAATGCACACAGCATTGAATCGAGAGGTACAAAATGACTCTTATCTCTGCCTCTTTTAATGCCTTCCTGAGGGATCTTAAATAAATCATTTACTCCTGCTTTTAGGCCTGGCTTTCCCATCCTCCCCTGTCTCCTCTCTCTGCTCCTGTTTATGTTGTTTGCCTTGCTGGTTAGTCTGTGTACTCCATGAGAAGTTGATTGTCATCATTCACAGTTATGGCCCATGCTCACAATTATAGACCAAAAAGGCATTTATGTCTCACTGGTCAGAGCCTATAGTTTTCTCTCTGCTATTCATGACTGCATCTGGTGTAAAAAGGGTATCTTAGTCTGTTACTTGTGGAGATCAGGCAAAGCAATTGTTAAAGGTCACTATGTAGCACTTCTGGTGGGACTGCTGCAGGAGTATGGGACCACAAAGAGAGGAAAAGAAATACATGGATAAGGCATAGCTGGGGTCATACTTGTGTGCTGGTACAGAGAAAAGACAGTCCACTGAGTAACCTCTCTCCTTCCATCCAGATGAAGAAAAAACAATGTGGCAAATGTCTCAGTGTGTGCTCACTTTCTATCCAAATGCTGCCAGAGCAGCAGCATTTCAGCAGGAGCAATTACAGCTCGCAGAGTATCCCACGTGTGACCTGGGAAGGTGAACTTGCTATTTCTTCTCTCTTTTATTAAATGTGAGGAGGGAGACTGGTGCATGGAGCTGTTTCTGGGAGTCTCTTCAAGGCTGGCTCTCCCCTGGTTAGATGAAGGAATGTCCCAAAGCGCCACAGATGCCTTGTGAGGTGCGGTTTCACAGCCCCAGCTGAATCAGCGTTCAGCTATGCTGGTTTGCACATGGAGGAAGGCTCCATATGGTGTGTGAAAGGCATCCCAGCACAGCCCCTCCCACCCAGGTGTAGAGCCCAAAGCCAGGAGGTGGTGGTGGGGAGGGGGGTGGTCTGCAGGGGAGGGCAGCATGACAGGGAGGCAGCACTACCCCGTCTGTGCTCCCTGGGCCAGGATTCACCGATCCTGGCTCCCCTCTGCCTCTTCTAGCTCTTGGCCCAATGTTTTGTCCTCATTTTGCTTGTTCTGTAGCAACAGTTTCTTAGCAAACACCATTCTCAGAGTGGTGCTGATATTAATTGATGAGGCTGGTGCTCAGAGTTGTCTTGGCATGGTAAGGCACTATCTAAGTAGAAAAATAAACAGCCATGTTCACTCCAGTTCCTTTCAGAAAACGGAAAAATAAATCATTGCCTTCCAGATGGAAATGCACAAAATCATCAGCAGAAAAATATCTTAAAGCTCCTAAGAAAGCTCTGAGAAGGGAGGATGAACAGCCCTAGTTTTCTGGGGATTTTGTTTCCATTAAACAAAGAACTACTTCTCTGATGTCGTGCTTTGAACAGAGGAATTCAGGGCTTCAGATAGGGCATAACATTTTAGGAGTTTAATATCCTTTTAGAAAGAAAATCCTTGTCTGCTGAGGAAGAATGATTTGTCTTGCAAATGATTGGTTTTTCTTTGAAAATGCAGTAATGGGAGATTTTGTCTCAAATTTAAATGTTTTCTTCATCCTTTTTTACAGACCTGGCATAAAAGATTCTGCTTTTAACAAGTCTGTTGCCACTGGCTCAAGCTGTGTGACTCCATTCTTACTATAATGGAGGGGACAATTACATAGAAATTACATACGGTTCTGCTTTAGCAACAATAAAAGTGACATTTGAGATCAAAAGTTTCTTGAGGAAACATCTACTAGACAGCATTATTGCTAATGTTGTTTGGACGCTTTTTCTTTAAGTACAGGGAATCCTCCAAATTAATTTTATGAGTTTAAAAAGTATATGTTATTTCCTTAAATATAGCCTAGATTAACTATTTTTCTAGTGTATGACCTTAAATATGAGCAATGCACTTTAGAATTAGTACACAAATGATCACTAAAAAAGAGCAAACCATAACCTGAAATGCAAAGATTTAAGCTTTCTTTGAGACTTGTTACATTCATTTTTCCCTTTCATGTCTGAAGTGAAAATGAATTGTTTTAAAAGACCTTGAGGACCCGATAGAGTAAGCTTTGAAATCATGGACTGCATATTCATTTTAAAGAAACTCAGTAGCAGTTTTATAGGGGTCTTCAAAGCAGAGTTTATAAATATTTCATGCTTTGGTTTTCTATGACACTTCTCTAAATAATAATGCAGAAGACCCTTTACTCTGCCTTTTTGTTTCAAGGATATAATTTCTTTAGTTTCAAATGTTCTCTCCTAAAAAATGATGCCATTAATATTTTCACTAAGCATTTCCCTGTTAAAGTTCTCTGACAACTGAAATAAGGCTCCATCTGAGAAACATAGGCCATTATTTGTTCAGATTCAGAGGAAGCACCTGATTCAAATTTTGGGAGAAAACAGGACACAGCTCAAGGCTAGCACAAGTGGCTGATCATCATCTTTTTTCCAGAATAGTCTTCTAGTGAGAAAAACTGGTGTGATTCTCAGGATTGGCTGTTAACTCACTGTGGATAATCCGGTGTGTGTACAGGTGAAGAAGTGCTAGGCTGGGAAGTTGGAATTGAGACAATAGAGTCAACATGTTGTCAGAAATCAAGTGATTTCAGATTTTGAGATGGCTTACCAGCAAAGACTTGTGCAGTTGTATTTAAGGGTACAAGGTGTGCAAGAATTACACAGTCTTTCTGACCAGTGCTCTGAAGACAAGGTGTGAGGCAATTAACAGGTATCTCCCTTTTACTGCTCTTTCAGAGGCATCAGCATCAAGGTAAAGTACAAAGTAGGAGGTGTTGTACATGTCCTGATAGAAGTTCAGAATAATTTTGTGATGAAAAATGAAATAAATTGTTAGAATAAATGTTATGGAAATTGCCCTTTGTTACATTATTTGACTATAATTAAAAGAGAAGCCAAGTGCTGATAGCTTAGCAGAGAAAATATTTTCATACTTATCTAATCTGTGGTTTTAAGTAGGGACAGACAAACTCATTTTGCCTAGTTTCAAACCCACTTGAACACTATTCAGCAAAGCACTTATGGTCATATTTTCAAAGCTTGAGATCTTTTCTTTCCCCCACAATGGTATCACTGCTGATATTCCTTCAGTGAGAAAGTTCACATGATTTTATAAATGCATTTCAGGAGCATCTGAGTCTAAAAGCTCTATGAAAGTGTGAATTATAACTGTCTGGCTGTCTCCTTTCATCCCTCAGCCTGTCCTTTCCTCTCCTTAAAGCAATTGGCATATAGGTTGATAGCGAGTTGTCTACCCAGCATAAAAAGTGCATGGAGTGAGAAGAATACAGGCATCTCCTGGATATCCCATTGGGTCTCTGTCCAGCCAATTTGTTCAGGCAAATCTATGTGCTCAGATGGTACCTTTTTTTTTGTTTTGAGATGAAGTTAAGATTGGTTAGATGTCTGAGAAGATGCAGGGTTTTGATATAGAATGGGAAAAACAAAACACCCTCAGAGGCTTTCTATGTTGGGCTGAAAAGAAACTTCAGCATGCAAACCTGTTTTGTTTTAACCTTCATTAGACCAAGTGCAGTGGTCAGAAAAAAAGCCCAAAAGCTGTGAAAGCACTAATTAGTTCTAACATCTGGTAAGAATTACCTCAAATGTATGAAAATACTATTTGTACCCACACTTTTGTATGCAAGAACTGGGGACCAGAGTGGATTTTGGCTGCAAAACAGAGGAAAGAGGTGTAATAAGGGACAGAATCTACTTATTATTATGAGGTGGAAGACAGGATTAATAGAGTCAAAATACAGATTTTCCATATCACTTGTCAGCTTACCCTATTTTTATTTTTGACTCCTCTTTAAGCGTATATGCCAACACAGAGTACAGGTGTAGAGGGGAAAAAAAGCAAAACCAACTCTCTTTAGCGCTTCTGGGGATGCTCTAAGGCTGTTCTGTCCTGTTTCATACTTGAAAATTGCTTTAGAGCTGCTACTGGTATAAATACACTACTGTGATACCACGAGCTGACAGACAAAAGCAAGCACTGCTTTTTAGTCATTTGTCCTTCTTAGCTCAAACAAGACAGAAAATTAGAGTGAAAGAAGGCCAATCAGAAGACAAAGATGTGAAAAACTGTTGCATGACTGCACAGTGAGAGCAGATGGCTGCATGAACTGTCGCTCCATACCCATGAGCACATGGATAATGAAATAAGATCCACACTCATCATCTCTCTGCAACGTCCACTGTGTCACACGGAGCCTGTGACCAAGTATTAAAGATCAAATAGACGCCTTTTGTCAGAATGATGATTAACATACAGGCTTTGCTCAGTCCTCTTCCTCCTACACATAACTTTGGAAATCTATCATGATTTGTCCAAAAATGAATTGTCTGTTGATGACCCATGTTAACTGTAAGTCAGGAGTGCTAAAGGGGTTGGCACATACAGTTTTCTGTGGGAAGAGTTCTGCACAATCTCTGTCATCCAAACCAACACTGGAGACTTTTTGGCTGTTTTCTCATACCTTCTGTTATGACTTTATGTTTGCTCCTACAGCACTGTTTTCCCCAGAGTCTAAGGCAGCTACTTCTACCACACTTCGATTTCATCCTCTGTTCACATTCTTTCGTTCACATAAAAACCCCTACTTCATATCTAATCCAAAGTAAAATAGAAATGAAGTACTAAAACTGAGAAGTATTTTGGCATTCTTAGTTCTGGGAAACTGCTTTACAACCTCTTGTTCTTGGCTGAGACAGAACTGAGACATGAAATAGGAAACGATGATGGGACTATGAAGGATTTAATTAACTGTTTAGCCAATTCCCAATTCTCACAAACATTTCCTCATCTGACAGTATTTTTCTGCCCTATTACAGAACTTTGTACTGCTACCACATACCATCCTCTGGAGCACCATGGTGCTTCCGGGTCTGGTTTCCTGTTATTAACCAGTAAGTCTTTCTATCCCTGCACTTTTAAAGTACAACCAGCAGTGCTGACCATCTCAAAGATCAGATGGCCAATGGCTGAATTTGCAAGGTGTTTTCTTCATCCAGGAACTTCAAACTGCCACTTTTAGAAGTTGAAATGTAAGAAGTCTTTTAAGCAAAGTATCGGGCTTTAAGGGTGAGGTACAAGTTACTGACTTTGCTGTACTTGAATAGTCTTAAAATTTTGAGTGGACACCTCAGCCCTTATCAATTATGCGTTTTGTTGAAATGTAATATGAGAAGATATTCCTTAAATCTTATGCCTGCTTTATCTAATCCAAGTCACTGGCTAGGACCCTGATATGACCAGAGAATTTTAAAGTCATGTTCCTTTATTCCTCCAGCCAAGTGAATATCAGTATCTTCCGTGTGTAGTGAAACAGCTTTAACAGCGTATCCTCAGCATCTCAGCCTGCTTTATGGACCACTGGTCAGCACAAAGCTGTGGAAATGAAAATGTATAAGTTCAAGTCACTGCAAGCAGATGGAAGACATGAGGTCTCATCTTTCATACACCAAATTGACTCCTCTGCTTAGGTGTTTATCTCCCCTCATGACTTTAGATATTGGAGTGCAACAAATCCTTGAGCCTCTAAAATCTACAGAACTGAAGTGGATTTTTCCCTTTTTAAAAGCATAGAAGGAATGTAATCTGTGTCCTCCCACACTTTCTTTCTGGATAGCTTTTAAAATCAGAACAGGAATCACATCACATACTTTCTCCTTCCTGAGAAGGTATTGCCTGGAGCAAACCCATAATCCTCTGATTGAGGGAAAAACAGGTTAACAGGAAAAGTGGATGCATAATGCTGGAATGAAAGTTTTCAGCTCAATTTAGCATTCTCTCCAGGGTTTATAGAGACTAGTTGTTTGAAATCTCTGGCACCCACATGAGCTACATGGTTTATTCTTTATAGGTGGAAATGAAGTATGACTCTACAATATACTCTACAACGGACTATTTAAATAATGTGGAACTAAGTGTGCAAATACTTATATTTAATTATATATTTTATTGCACACACAAAAACCCCTCGGTAGCTGAGATAAGGTTGCTAAATTGCATATTCCTCCACAGCAAAACAGAAAAAGCAATTAAATTGTTTAGCAATCTATTCCACCCATTCACTCTTCCCTGTCACCACCCACGGCCTACATATTTCTCTCTTTTCCCTGAGCCATCCATCCTGGCACTGTTCATCAGTTATAGGTGCCCTTCTGGGTGAATGTTGCTGCAGGGAGGTTATTTCTGTGAATTACAAGGAACTCAGCTGTGTGTCTGGCTTTGAAGGAAAAGTGAGGTAGAGGAACAAGTGGGAATGATGAAAGGTAAGCTTTCCTGTAGCGTGCAGGGAAGCATATGTGTGTGGGAAAAATAGAGGAAGAACTGAGGAGCTATAATGCTGCTCTTGATCCTTAGCAGAGAGCACTCCACTTAAGCCAATGTCCATGCATGAGACACCTTCTGGGAGCTGTAAGGCTGCACCTTGCTGCTTAAGGGTAGAAGCAGTAGACTGGGAGACCCTGTGTCCCTAAGGCACCAGCACCATGTTTGCAGACATTCCTTGCTCATCCTTGCTGCAATGTGACAGGAAGTGAATCCCTGCAGAGAGTCAGTGAGAAGCGAGGGTGGTGCAGACCCTGCTTAGCACAAGGCCCTCTTTCACTCTGCCATGGCTGGGCCTGAGCCAAGCAGGTATTCAGGGTACCAGAGCTGACTCAATTTCTGGTACACTCAGCCTTTGAGGAAGGGAGTGAATTACAACTACAGAAAATAATCAGTTCTCAAATCTCTTGTTCATTTTTACTTGGCTGGGGAATTGTGAAAGAGCCCTTGGCGTGACCTGTTACAACACATCTCCCTGTGGTTTTCTGTGTGTGCTCGTTGCCACAGCACATATCTGAGCCTGGAGACAAAGGTGAAACATTTCCGTCCCCCATAGCTACATTATACTTCAACAGGCTTTTAAGCACAGGGGAGAAATTCAGTAGCTTAAACCCAGTCTTGTTCTATCATTTGGGACACCCATGTTTATTTGAGATATTTCCTTAGAGCCAAACCCTTCTAGAGCAGCAGTGGCCACCAGGTGTAATACCTTGCAACACCACCAATGGCATGTGCTGCCTACATTAGGCAAATTAATTAAGCACCTGCAGTTCATCCCAACAGAAAATCCAATACAGGCCTAAGAAGAACTGTAGAAAGTTTTCACTAACTGGTCAGAACTGTTTTAGAACTCTTGTACTTTTGACTGGGGCAGTTCAGCATATCCAAGATGGAAAAAATAGGTGTGGACAGGGGTGATGAATCTGTGAGTGCTATATATCATGACTTTGTGTAAAGCCCTTGCTTAAAACTTCTCTAATAATCTTAGTCATGACTGAGTTTTTGATCTACTCTCTTCTCTTTTTTTGTCCCATTTGTATTTTGTTGCAAGTGTTCCCTTGCTGCTTGAGTACACCATTTGCATGCATGGGCAACCTTTGCCAGTCAAGTTGAAAACATTCCTCAGATTTACTGAGTGAGCTAAAATTAAATCAGATTTTTCTCAGGTAGAAACTTTGTAGAAAGAGTCTTCTCTTTCTAGATGAGAACTTTCTCTAAATATCAGAACAGAAAATTGGAAACAAGTTTTATTGAGCAAAACTGGATGAGGAGGAAAAATATGTAATTTGTTTAAATTCAGTCTTAAAACAAATCCAGCTATGAGACTGCTCTTAGAAGTAAGTGGGAAATCTCAGCTTCTTATTGGATGTGTGACACTGTCTTTAGTGGTGTCCACAACATGGGAAGAAGGGACAGCTGTAGTAGAATGTGGCAGAATTTGTCCTAGGCAAGTTAAAACTTCCACATGGCCTCGTCCAAGACCGCAGTCTTATGGAAACATGAAGCCCCCATCCATTGCCCAAAATTCTCTGGTGAGCAAGCTCAGAACAATGATTTTCTGGAAAACAACTTTTGACTTTTCCTGCTACTTTTCATCCAGATCAGTTCCCTGACCCAGCTCAAGAGGCAACCTGTGCCTGCCAGCACAGGCAGTTGTAGAAGCATAAAGACAAGCAGCTGAAATCAGGCTGCCTGAAATCGGCCTGTGGGACTGCCAAATGCATGAGTAGGTGACAAGGGGGAAATGGGCAAAATGCATGTGTAAGAGTGGCCTTCTGGGTCAAGAGAGAGCCTCCCTTTACAGAAATGTTAGTCCAGCACCTTTTGCTAAAATATTCACTAAAAAATGTGTTTGTCATGTTGGAATGTGCTAATGGCTGCAATCAAGTTGTCTGTCATTTGCAGGCAGTTGCTGACCTCATTAAGGCACATGGGTTTGCAGCCACATATCACTGGTGTTACATGGAGGAAGTTTTCCTTATGAAGAAAGATAAAGACAGTGAAAGACTTCACCTGAGGAATTAGGCTTCTAGGGAAACCAATCAACTTGAATTCGTGCAGGTCAAAGCATTTTTTCATTGCAAATGTGAGATCTAGGTGCTGAGCAGATGGTGGAAGGTAGGAGAAGCAGGGTGAGGTCATCCAAGAGAGGTTTTACCAAAGCTCTTGCTGAGAGACAGGCTTGAATTATTAAATGGGGAAGTTCCTTTTTCTCACAATTTCTCAGAGAAGCAAGAATTCCTGGATATATAAAATGGACTATATAAAAAGAAATATCTTCCTCATAGGTCAAGTGTTTTTCTCCTAATTTCTGCAGGTGAATTAGCAAGATCATAGGTACCAGTTAAGGCCAAGGTTCAAGGAAAAGTAAGACAAGGCATAGATGTGCAAAACAAGAGCTTTGAGTTTTACAGATGCCTCTTCTTTCCATTATACAACAGCAAAGGTGTCTTACCTTAATGATGGAATTTGACAAAGATAAACTGATCATATGTTTTAATCAGTTTTAGCATTTTAACAAAAAAAAATAAACTCAAACAAGATACCCAAGATTGTTGAAAAACAATCAGCCCCTGATCATATGCAGTAAACATCTACCAAAAATGTCACAATAATTTTTTTGCAGAGGGATACAGTGCTCATATGCAGCAAGCAGGCTGACACAGAAGAACTTTGCAATGATTACAAGCAGGCCTGTGATGTTTGATGTGAGATGTATTGCCTCTGTAGGTTTAAATCTGAAGTCATCTGCTGTAGGGATATCATGAGACTGAAGTGTGATTTAGTGGAAGTGAAAGAAGATGAATTTTCTTAGATTATTTTTGTTTTGAAAACGTAAACATCTTTGTCTTGCCAAGCAAGAACAGAAGTCACTGTCATCCTAGGGTCTGACTGATTTCATCAGGACTATGTGCATAAGGCAGAGGACTTCATTGCACCCTTTAAGAGAAATAGATCCAAGAAACCAGAAAGCCTGGATGCTACTTTCAGCCAGCCTAACTTCTCTGTTGAACAGTCTGGGGTTTGAGTTAGTGGCACAAGTACAGTTTGGACCTAAGCTTAGCTATCAGAAGAGTTTCAAAAAAACTCCAACCCTGTAAACCATATAAGAACAGGAGCTTCTTCTGGCTTTACTTATATTGTGGAAGGACTGACCTCACGGTGACTTGATATTAGTGTTACTACTGTTGTTTTTGTTGTTTCTCACTCCATTGTGGCTACCAGCACTAGCCATGAGGCAGGGCCACTGAACTGACTTTGTACAAACACAACACAAGAGATCACAGTCCAAGGGTGAGAGAATGGACCACAGATGGAGTAAGAAGATTTGGGGGTCGTGTCAAAAGAGAATGGATCCATATTTATCAGAGAGAGAAAGGAGACTGCACAGCTCTGTTTCTGTACCCCACCTGCACTGCACTGCATGCTAGAGGGGAAAAGAAGCTCTGTAAGTCATTGCAGCACCTTCTGTAAGAGCTGTAGTGCCTGCATGGGCCCCACTCCTCATAAATGCAGCTCCTCAAGAATCAGGGATGCTCCATGTTATTTCTGAGTTCTTTCTTCATTGTTTCATGAAATAATGTGCAATTTGTCTATTACTGTCTGTGACTGAATTTCAGTCATCCTCTCCTTGCCCTGATTTCAGAAAAAAAAGCTAAAAAGACTTTTTTTTCAGTGCTGTGTTTTGAACTGGCAAAGGCAGAACAATACCCTGTGTGTGCACACACGTGTGTATGTACTCGCGCAGCCAGTTGCTGTGGCACTAAGAAACTGGAGAGTGGAATTAGATAGACAGGTTGATGTGCTGGGGAAGATCAATGAATATGAGAGGTTCACTGATGACAGATGGCTGGTTTCATACTCTGAAGGAGTGACAGAGGAGGAGGAGAACCAGCTGTGAGCAAGTTGCAGGATGAGTGCATTGGAAGCACAGCCTTGTGCTGAAGCAGCCCTGTTCCAGCAGAAGCAGGAGGATGTAAAGGACAGTGGCTGGGTGACTGCAAAATGGTAGTAAAGGAGGAAAGAAGTGTAATAAAGAGAGGGGGCTTGTGCCAGTGCCTAGAACATTTCCCAGGATTTCAATGATTCAGAAGACATGGTCTCACAAAATGATGAAATGGGCATGGGGAAATCTGCAGCACAATTAGATCAGAGAAGTGTTGATGGCAGAGTTGATGTTGCAGACAGTTGTTTAAAACACCAAATCTTCACACAAATGCACACAACTTAAATGCTTTCAGGAGAAGGGATAGGGAATTTTTAGTCAGTGGGCTATGGCAGATAAAAGAGCTTTAAAACAAGTCTAGCATAATGGATGGTGATTTTTATAAATTATGTAGAGGGAAGACATACAGGTATTTGAAAAAAAAAGTCTCACACATCCTGGCTAGCATGTGGAAGAAGAAAGCAGCATAATGGTATTTTCGAGTATGCAAGTGGCTCATTTTAGCACAGTAAAATTAATAGATTACATTGATTTTTTGGGGGGGGATGGAATCAAGAGAAGGAGGAATATGAGACTTTGGCATGTTGTAAACAACAAAACAGAGAAAGCAGAGATGGCCTGCAATATTCTACACCCTATGGGAGCAAACAGATTGTCCACTAATAAGGAAATGATCTAGCCATTTTTTTAGATTAGTGGTGTGGGAGGAGAAGAATTTAAAGGAGGGAATGCATGGATCTCTCAGTAATGTATCCTCTGGTTGTCGTTGTAGGAGATAATGAGAATGTAAAGCAAAGGTGGGAGGACAAAATAGCTTCTATACAAATGCTGTGAGCATATTAATGTCAGCAATTGAAAACATGCATTTCCAAGGCTAAGTGTGATATTCCTGGAATGTGTGAGCTAGAATGGACTGAAAACAGAATAGTGAGATGCGAAGTTTATTAAGGGGCCAGGCTGTGTTCTTCAATCACAGCAGAGACAGCAGTATATATCCATGTCTAGAGCAGGAAACACTACAAATGTTTCGTCTGTCAGAGCAGGGACTGTTTGGGCAGAAGCTGAGGAAGGACAATGAATGCAGTCATGCTATTCCTGGATGTTGCTACAGACCCCCAGGGCAAGCAAAGAAAGTAGGTTGGGAAATGTTTTTACAGATAAGAGAAGTCTGTAAAACAGCTAGAACATTGATCATGAGGGATTTTAATTACTCGGCTATTGATTGGGACAGCCACGAGGCAGAAGTGAAGCGGGGAAATGAGTTTCCAGAAGTAATGCAAGATTGCCATCTCACATGGCCAGCTGAACAGCCAAGCTTGCGTAGTCTGAGCCTACACACTCCTAATTCTAGGAGACGTGCCAAGTTCGATCAATTAAGTTGAAGTTGGGGAGTAGTTAGGATCCAGTGACACAGTCTATCACCAGGGAAAAATGCTCAAGAAGAGGCAACACAGACACCTAAGACACAGGAAGATATTCAACCAAATGAAAGTTGTGCTGATGAAAATTGACTGGAATATTGTAATGTGTTGGAATGCGATATGGGATATTTCTTGCATGAGGCTATAAAGCTGGAAGGGAAGGGAAGGGAATGGAGCAGTAATTGAAATTCATTCTAGTTCAGCCTAGTGAGGGAATACAGCAGCAGAGGCTAATAGTTGCAATGATCCTTGGCTAATGGAGAGTTCAGTGGGGGTCAGGAACACCTGCATATTTTAGAACAGCCCTGACACTGCTCTAAATTATGTGGCTGTCTGGTTGTCCCTGGCAGCTATATTAATATCTTTACACCTTGGTCCTCTCAGGTATATCAGTATATCAGTTGGTGCTCCAGTTCTAAAACCTAGCTTTGTATTTCCTATGGCATGAGCACTATGAAGAAATGAGTGCCTCTGTGGCAAAAGTAGAAACACTAAAGAAAACAAATTCTTATTCCAAAAGGCAAGAATGAAGAAGAATTTAATCAGGCTAGGAAACAATGGCATTAAGAATGTGATGAGCTGTTTCTTCTCTTTTAGCAGCAGTATATGAGGGAAAGTTACCTTACTGAAAAGTACTAAACCCCACTAAATACCACAGGTGATATGACAAGGCCCTAGTGTGGAAAAGTGTAAACTTTTCATCAGTTAACGGAGCTCATTGGCAGTACCTGATTGCCATGAAGCCTTCTAGGGACTGTGGAAATTAGTATATATTTGAAAAATGAGATAATTATGAGCACATGACCTGGTGTGGACTTTCTAGAAGATGAGCTGTCAGGTGTGAGGTACATCACTCACCTCTGAATAAAGCAAGAGAAGCAAGCAGAAAAGACCAGGATATGGCATTGCCTGCAAAACTCACATGTGGTCTGCACACAGCAGAGAAGAGCAGATGATGTGCAGCAGGAAGTACCTGGAAAAGGCAGCCACTGACCCAGGTAGGTGTCCAAACCTGTAGTAGGTGGGATGAGCCCATCTATCTTTCCTTCTCAAACTGTTTCGTTCTGTGGACTTGACTGAATGCCCAGGGGGATTCTTTCTCAGCTGCTGGATGTGCAGGGTAGAGCCCTCCCTCTGATTCATTCCCTCTGGCTCCACTTACAGCTGATGGAGAGCAGCAGTCATACTCAGGGCTTGAGTAACACGTACTAACAATTCCTGCACCTCTCCAGCAGCCATAAGGCAGTATGGATGATGAGCTCAGATGTAGGAGCCCGTATTGAAAGCATCTATAAGGGACCAGATGAAGCTTACACTCAGCCTGCAATGTCAGAGCAACAAGTCCCTGATTTCATTAGGCAAAGCAGGGACTCAGACTGTCTCCTAATTCCTTCATTACTGTCATATTCACTGGGTTTCTGGCTGTCTGGGCTCTTCCCTTGAAATCTGTTTCAGTACCTATCAATAGAATGTCAGCGTTGATGAAAGGCATTGCTCCAACTAGATCATTCAATTGAATGTTTTCTGGTAAGAAACTATTTGCTTGAGATTTTGTTCCCTTTGGTCACTCATTGATCAATATGAAGGAATATCTAGCAAATGAGAGAGTATCCTAAGACATACATATATATGTATGAATAAAAAATGTGAAATTTTCCATTGTTTTCTGAGCAAGTGTTGCCAAGAGTGTCCCATGGTTTTTTAAAATGAACAAGTGGCTGATGGTGTATCTTGGTCTACTCAAATAAAATTCTGCTCACCTTATTGATTCCTAATCAAGCAATCAAGTCAAAGGTTTGAATTTCCCAAATTCACAAGAAATAACAGAATAAGAGAATCTGAAAATACAGCATGGAAAGTTTCTTCACACATAAGCAGTACTAGCTTGAGCAGCTGCCCTTTACTATGAGTACTGAACAACACATCAGTGTATAATGTTGTCAGAAGAGTTATATTTAGGGTATTCCCTCATGCTTTGAAATACATGTTTAGTTCTCATCAGCCTTCAGCAGCATGTGTGGTTACAAAGATTAGCATCTGCAACTTTGGTGTGAATATTTTGTAAATAGCCTTTGTTCTGATGTATTTAACACTCTAGTCCTAGCGCACCAACAGAATCTGATGGCTGAATATCAGGGGACAACTTAGCCTGTGTATTTCCAAGCGTGCTGAATTTCACCTACTCTTTCCACTTATGCAAAGAGATGGGGAGGTAGGAAAAGGTCAGCAATAAGGAGATATAAGGCAGACACCAGAACCCAAAGTAAAAAATGACCATAAAGCTTAGAATTTATTCTAAGAGATCAAGAACACTGTCTTGAGGCAATACATTCCACAGACTACAGGAACCTGGCAGACAGTTTTCATCATGGAAGCCCATGCTTGTATGTCTTCATAATTGATTTTCATTTATTTTGTTCCTGGAAAGCTGTTTTCTGTTGAGGAATATAAGCCCATGGTCAGCTTGAGACAAAATTAAAATTTTGATATTAACCCTGATATATTTTTTAGAAGGAAGCAAAGATGGAGAGATCTGTGATGAAGCTCCAAAAGGGAAGCAAGTGAAGAAAATCTCTTTTCATCCAAGACCAGTGACTAACGAACAAATATGTAATGAATATGTGAGAAGTGCTGCATGTGAGATAGTATAAAGAGGTTCTGAGCATGACTGCAAAAAGAGACAGTAAAAAATGCTAAAGCAACAACAGGTAAAAAGTGCAGTAAGATCTCAGAGAAGGTTAATATAAATAATAAAGTGTTCAAGTATGTAAGGAACACAAGATTGGTAAAGGATATGGTGAATGTGATTTATTGACAGCATAGGCAGAGATAGCCAGAAACATTAACAAATTCACTGCTTCAGTGTGCTCACATAAGAGGATGATTACAGAAAATAACTTCCTGGGGTTGTGATGCTAGGAGTTGAGGAGGAAGAAAAACAAATAATAAATAAAATGGGAAAGTTCCTATGAGCTTGCCTCATGTCAAAACATATTTTCCAAAGAGTACGTTCCTTATAATTAGGCTGAAGCACGACATGCTTTTCCTGTTAAGATAAGTGATGCAGATTTGGCAATTTACTATACAAAATACATTGGTGGAAGCAAAAAATGGAAAATTAGGTCAAAATAGGGATAAAGTGGTGACAAAGAGGAGAGACACATTTGTAGGCTAAACTAGATGAGCATGATGCCTAAGACTACTCAACCCCAACATCGAACTTCCCAGGAAATAAAACCAAGAAAAAATAAAGCTTATGTGGGCTGCCGAATAAGGCAAGAAATAAAGGTTTGTGGTAGATTACTGTGTACAGATGGACCAGATTGACTACATCAGCTGCAGAAACTCATGTTTTGAGTTTTTTTTGTTTGAAACTCTCTAGTGCTCTCCAACAGTCCTATGGCCTTGGACTGATCTTCCCAGGGCCAGCCAAGAGGACCAGGAGATGACCTCCTGGTCAACTCCATCCTACCTCCTGGGGTCTTAATTTTGGTTGTTTCTGCTCCACATTGTGAAAATGCTACAGCAAACACTGGGGAGAAGTTTGCATGTGGGCACAGAAGCAGGACATGCTGCCATCATCCCACCTACCTAAGGACGTCTTCCACTTGGGTGGAAGAGATGAGGCAGCAGGCTTCAAATATGATGGTGATCTCAGGGATAGCATCTATTGTATACTAAAGCATAGGAATTACTCAAAGCAGTGAAAGCCAGTGCTGGGTATCTCCAAGCATATGTTTCCCTGAGGAGGGCAAAGGAAGGCTTGAGGAAATGGGTTCAGGCCAGAACAAATGAGAGACCAGACAAAATGCTTGAGAGCATCAGAAGTACATCGATCATGGTGCTTTGACCTTCTGATTCAGGAGCAGGGGTCACATCAAAATTGCAATCTTATTTACAAAGTTGAAGCTTTGACTATTTGCTAAATCTGTTCTTTTCATTATTGGCTCGTGCCACCCATTTTCCTTTCTCCCACACAGATTATTTCCTGATTTACTTGTTGACTGTCTGTTTTCTGGGGGCAAAGGCTGTCTCCTTTGTCACATGTAGTGTCACATGGGCCCTGATCCATAACTGAAGTTTTTAGATGCCACCACCGCCTAAGTATTGATCACAAAAGAAGCATCTAAACCTGACTGTCACCCTGCATCTGCATGACTGCAGCATAAGCAGAAGGCTTCTAAAATACAGCCCCTACCAGACAGCAGGTGTGCCATGTGGTTGGGGGGTGAGGGATGGGAGTGTGTGGGGGCAGTGATGGCACTAAAGGTGGCAGGGCATGCCAGGAAACAGGATTCAACTGGCCTCACTGGCACCAGTCCAGCATCTGTTTGCTGAAAGATTTGGGGCGAGAGGTGTTTTAAGAAATAATCTGAAGTCCAAGGGTTCTTTTTATGCAAACCCTCAGCAGCTGGCAGCACGGAGGAAATGACTAACGTTGTGTTTGTTGTTTCCCATGCAGCACTTGTGTGTGCAGAACCTGTTGGAGGGGGAGAGGAGGGTTTTCTCAAACTGTGTCTGCAAACAGACCCTGCTGATTGCTTTGCTTTCACTGCCAGCAGCCCAGAGGGGAAAAAAGGCCTTATCCTGGTCAGCTTCACTTCATATGGGGAGAGAGATGCCTTTCCCTGGGGAAATGGCCAAGGCAGCAACTGGAGGGAGGAATCTAGAGTAAGATGTGTGATGACTAATTCTCCAGGTGCTCAGCACCTTCCTTGCAGGGTTAACAGAGTTACAGAATCCTTTGGGCTCAGAACCATGCCTCACCTGCTGCAGTCACCACCAGTCACACACAGTGCTGAAATTATGCCAAGTTAAAACTCTCCCTCACTTCTTAACTTCAAGTTACCCTGTAGAGTTGGAGCAGTCAATGCCAATTTTGATATTTTACCTCTGAAGTGTCTGTGTGGGAGATTACCACTTCTAATCCCACAGGGAGAGAAGACAAAGGAGGGAGATGAAGGGAGACTCCTCTCTTGCCTCCTGGGCAGCAGTGTTGTCCTCAGTAGGGGCACATGAACACTTTGCATTGACTTCCAAGGGCCTGCAGCACGGCTCAGTACACGACCTGTAGTTGCACATGTCTAAGGTGAGCAGAGAGGGATACTGCTGGGTAGCCTGGGAACTGTACCAAATGTGGTGATAAGAAATGAACACTGGAGGGTATTTTGGGGGTGGGGGGGTTGGTTGTTTTTCTTTGGTTTGATTTGGTTTGTTTGGATGGTTTAGATTTTGTCTTTCTCGTGTTTTCTGGTTTGTTTTTTTTTTAATTTGTTTGTCTTTTGTGAAAGAAAAAACCAACCCAGACTACTCTTATAATATTCAAGTCAGAACTGAACACAAGGGAAGGGGAAATTCTGATAAATACATAAGGGTCCCTATGGCAACATATTGGTTTTACTAAGTCAGTCCTTTCTGCGAACTGATGTCCACTCAAGCAGAGTCCTTATGAACAAACATAGAGAAGCTGGAAAATGCACTCAGGCAAGCAGAGGTCAAATGTTTCTGTTGATGGGAATATTTTCTCCTCAGTGCTTGGGGCATTTGGGGCAGTTGTTTGCAAACCTGACAAAAGTTCAAAAAACTGGAACTTGACAGTTTCTGCCACAGAAACCAGCTGGTTTTGAATGAGGCACCAAAGCAAATCAAACTTTTAGTTTGTTTATGCTATTGTTGTTGCCTTTTCTATTCTTACTATATAATTATTTTCAAATAAAGCCTAAGGACTTTTTCTGTTGCTGTTTTCAACCCTAAGTGCNGGACTTGTTCTGTTGCTGTTTTCAACCCTAAGTGCTTAGAGGATTATTTTAGTCAAAGCCATAGCCCCATTTGTTTAACTGTTCTGTAAAGCCTTTAGTTCGAGTATTTTAAGAATATGCCGAAGAATAGTGCTATCCTACCTGCTTTCAGAGAGGGTATGGAAGGAAAATGTATTTAGCAAGAACTGGTGGATCATTAAGTGGCTTTATCTCCCCTCAACATCTCTCTGTAAATAAGTCAAGGTTTGTTGCAACCTTGTGTAAGTGCTGGCAAAATTTAAAGCCTTAAACAGTGAACTGCTTTGAAGAAAGCTTATCTTCCTAATGGAAACAAATTGTGCCTGTTATTTATATATGTGGTAAAGCTTTATTAAAACATTCCCTCCTTAAACAGGTCAATTATTTAACATCAAACTTAAACTTTGGATTATATTGATAGAATGTGAACCATACACCACAATAAAAGCAAATAAACTCATTCTTTATGTACCACCAGCAACATTTTAGAATGCAGATGTGAGCTCAGAATTATCCATTAAGGGAAGTAATGCAGCACCAAGAGGGTAGTAGCTCAGAGGAATGTCTACAGAAGTCAATGGGATAATCTTAGTTGTTCTCATTGGGTGTTGGATCATACCCTTGTTGGGCCAGATGTGTCTGACACATGTAACACTGTTCTGGAATAAAGTATACTATCATCATGGAGAAATAAATACACCATAGGTTCTTGCTACCCTTATAGGATTTCACAGGTTTTTTGACATGCAGCATAGCAACTGGAAAACAACCCCACAATTTTGCTTGCTTTCAGTTATTTAAGCTTTTGAATGGTTTTTCTTAACTTGATTTTTAATCCTTTTTAATTCTGCATTTCTCAGTCAGGGAAGGTTAGCCTTGATAATTACAGCTTTCAGTTACAGATCTGGTTTCCATTTTTGACTCTTACAGAAATGTGCAGATTTGTGGTATTAGGATTGCTACTTCTTCAAGTGAGTAGAAATAGCTCTTTTATTTTCCTTAGAAAAATAGAAACAACACAATTGGATTATGGTTATAATTAGGTCGGATAACTGGAACATTTTTTATCTCTTTTTATATATATATATATATATATATATATAGATAT
>VWYI01018736.1:29611-145088 GCA_013399455.1 Anthoscopus minutus
TTAGGTTTGAGCTGTTCAGAGGTGACATCAATGCTTCAGTTTAAGATCTGCCTCTGAAGTTTTAGGCAGGCTATTGTGGCGGAAAGGACATGACCAAAAGTCAATTTATCTGAGCTCACTCTTAGTAATACTATAGTATTAAAGTAGTTTTCTTTCAAGACTTGGAACTGAGAAGGAGTTTCTAGGCCCTTAATGGTGGAAGGAGGTCCACTGGATCATCTGTGTGATTGCTAGTACATCCACAAGTTACATCCCAAAATTTTGGATAAGGACTAATGGAGCTGAAGTACTGCCTTCAAAAGTCTCTCTTTCCAACACAAGGGTGTCACTCTCTTGAAAATCTCATAACAGTATCTTTAGCATGCACATCTTGCCCAAGCCATACCAAGCTAGGCACAAGACCCAGGGTGTCCTCTGCAGGGGAGTTGAGAAGCCAGGAATTTTAATGTGTATGGTGGGTGCTGCAGAGCTACTGGTGTTGAGAGCTCCAGCACAGCTGAAAGGGATGGACAGTCACTCCAATTTTGTTTCCAGCTGTTAGCATCTCAGGGAGCCTATTGAACCTGGAAACATGAGATGTCAGACATGAAGAACTACATTTGGTATTCGGTTTGCTGCAAATTTTGAAAAGAAAAAGAAAAAAAGGAAAAAAAAAATTCCATTTCAAAGTCAAGACAAGAAGAGGCATTGATACAGCCAAGAAAAGAAATAGCTTAAAAGTATTGCTTCTTCCCACCAACAGTACTGTAAACCAACAGCTTTAAAATATCACATTACCTGCATAGGGCAACTTCATCTCCTGTCTGCCATTCAGGAATAGTACCTTTGCCTTTGGCCTGTTGTCCCTCTCTGGGAAAGATGGTGGAAGGTGAGGTGTGTTATGTGCTGAACAGTGACTGCTTTGCCATGTAGGGACCCACACATCCAAAAATAAGTGTTTTGGTACCTACTCTATCCATGGGTGGGAGCATCTGAGGACCTTACGGACTTGCTATATTTATTTTTTTGACAAACACCAACATACCTGGAAAGCAAGAAAGTCCTAATTGTATCCTCTCTCTGGGTGGAGAGTGCAGGCAGGGAGACAGGGACACAAGGGACACACACTTTGACCATGTAGATCAAAAGCTTCTCTGGGCACCAGCAGCTGGGCCCCTAGTCATGAAGGAAAGTAGAGCAGGGAGCTGGAATCCATCTCTGAAATTGCATGACCCCAAGCATGGGAGTGTTATGCCTTCCTTTTAACTTTGCTTCCAGACTGATACAGGGGAACAGAGAAAGCATTGTTATTAGATGCAACATGAAGTAACAAACAAAAGCATATCTCTCAAAATGTTGGAAAATAAGTTTGGCCAGAAGTACTTTGTTGACCTTACTGAAATAACTCCTTCTCTGACCCAGATACATCATGTGTAATCCACTTTGTAATGTCACTACAATGCTGATCAAGATTTCTACCTTGATGTGATATCTGTAGATCAGGCATTCATTGTTCTGATCAGCAGCGTTCTCGTGGTTGTGTTGCTACCTGGGCAGCTGCTGACACCAAAGAGACTTTGGCTGTATAAGATCATTTGAAATTTGCAGCAGCAGAGCGTTTAGGATTTGCAGACAAAACCATTAAAGTATGGGCAGGATAGTTTTCTTTCCCTCTAAATATGAAGGAAGAGGACACAGGGATGACACTTTATTTAATTTGGATTAAAAGAATGCTGTGAGGTTTCATTTTTTTGGAAAGGTGAGTTTTGATGTTACCTTAAACTGGTAAAAAAAATATATGAAAGTTCTGGCTGAAACTGTTTCCTCTGGAGTTTATTTCTAAAATCAAAACGCCTCTCTGATTTGAAGTTCTGAAACCCACTGCTGTGAATAAAAATGTGCAGCCATTTCATTTATTCATTTTGGAAGAATGAAAGAGGCAATGAGTAAAACTGCAGTGGGGTGAGGAAAACCTGCTGATCAGAATGAAGGTTACTTATATTACAATAAACATGTGTTGGTCTTGGCTAATATTGGTTTAAGTCACAGTCTCATTTGAACTCAAAGTGCCTTTTGCTTTGCCTGCTCAAAGGACACAATTGTCATCAAGGAAGTAAAATCTCTCTGTTCCCCCAGCTGGAAGAAAAGAGATTGGAGGTGGCAGTGGAAGGGACAGGGCACAAGAAAGAAAAGGAAAGGAAGGCAGACGATCGCACATAACTTCTTACAATGGCTCCAGCATGCCCTTCCATTGGCAGGAATCCTTTTGATCAAATCCTTGCCCTGGGCTGAAAGCGTTTTAATGAGCATACAGACACCGTCTTTTTTCTCTGGGTCTATTTTGTGTTCTTAAGGATAGCTAAGTAAAGTGTGCTCTTAAATGATCATGTCTGTGCTCCTTAAATGTGCTTGAGAGGAAACACACGCTGCCTGAATGTGGAGGCTGAGCAGTGCCAGCCTGAAGGACAGAAGGAAAATAGCAGAGGAGGAAACTAGTTTTCTTTGGCATTTTGTTTGCTTGGAGAGGAGGAGTATACAGCCTCCAGAGAGGTGAGGATTTTGCAGTCAGGAGGTGTTTTGTGGAGACTCCCATGCCTTACTAAATCTCCACAGCATTGGTTTCTTTGAGATTCTCATCAAGGCTACTGTGGTTCACCCAACTCCTTCCAGGTGCACCCAGGAAGGCTTTGTGTGGTGCCCTGCTGGGTGATCTCACCCAGATGCTCTGGCACAATGTCCTACACAGCTCCTTGTGGGAGTTTGCTCCTCAAACTCAGTCCTAGACCTCTACTGTTAATTCTCCTGCCAGGGAGGACACGCTTGATTGGGTCTGCAGTGGTGATCTGTTGGGTCCTGTCTCCTCACTGCATTGAGGACAGGTATGGGACTATATGGATGAGCTCATTTTGGCAGCAGTCCGTGAATAGTGAGTTTGTGGAGCTGAGGAAAACTTTACTCACCTGAGATGCCAACATGAGTCTTCCAATGAGCTGCAAAATAAAATAAACATAGAATAAAAAAAAATAGTTTAAAATAGGATTATGCCAGACAAAAGGCAAATGCAGTTTAATTTGTCACATCTCATTATTCTGAGGCATTTGTGAGAAAAGGCAACCTTTGTCAGTATTTCATAGGGGTTTCACAGCAGTTGAAAGGCAAAGCAAGAAAGGGACCTGTTTGTCTTGGAAAAAAAATCATTACTGACTTCTAATTTTCCTGTTAGGCTTCAAAAATGCAGGTGCAAGAGGTGGGGGACAAGACCTCTGTGAAGAAGAAGCAAGCCTTCCCCAAAAAAGCATGGAGAGGGTTGGAAGAAAGTGTTGCCTTGACAGTAGCTGCCAAAATGAAAACCTTTTAAAAGTTTTTTTGATGTACATCATAGGAGGTCCAACTACTGGGATTTGCATCCAAACAAGAACCCTGCAGATTTTTTGAAATCCTGGTGACAAAGGTATGAAATTTACGATTTGTGACTGTTCCTCAACTGTGAATTGCCAAAACAAAGCTTCCAAAAAGGTAACTTTTATTTGTGTCTGATGAATTTGTAAACAGGACAGTGCCAACACTGTCCTGTCTCTAGACAGACACTAGCACTAGACAGTGCTCTGTCTAGTTCAGCTCAGGGTCCCAAATGCTGCTCAGGTAGAGCTGTTGCCTGGAGCTGGTTGCCCCAGCTATGTAAGCAATGCTATTTCAATAAGGGGAGGGTTATCCCTGCACAGCTTTGGTGTGGCTAATGGGTATATCTGAAGTGACTATATACTTTTAGCAGTGTGGTGCTGGATAAACAGTGGAAATTTATGTCATGAGCCCACAGTTTATTAGAAATTTTACCTCCATAGATGGTGCAAATAGCCCTGGAATAAAGGTAAGACACCAAATGTGGATACCAAGTTAAAAAATCCCTGATTTATAATATTTAGGTATTTATATAGGTTTTTGTAACTAGTGATAATTCAGCTTATGTCACCATTATTCCCTGCCTTTTTAACCATCTCCTTGGTTATTTTTATTGATAGCACTCTCCAACAGAGTCTGTTCTACAAGTTGAATATGTAAAATGTAAAATATTTGTGATTCCAGTTTTAATTTTACTGCATTTGTTTATTTAGCAGTCTCAGATTTATCCCACCTAGAATATGCATTAACTCAATTGCTTCTGCTCATTTTCATGTGAACTGTAACCTGCAGTACTGAAGGAACAAGGCCTGTGCATCAATCCACTTTGGTTTCTGTTCTTGGTAATGATTCTTTATTTTGCACCTATTTCAGTGAAGTAACAAGATCTGTGACATCAGCTAAGAAATACATATTTTTTGGTTGTTTGGTTGGTTTTTTCTTTAATAATACAATATTTTTAAAATAATTCTTTCACTTAATACAACTTATATTCCACCTGGTAAGACTTAAATTTAAATATTTCGTTAGTTTAAAGTTTGTTAATTTTTTATGTTAGTTTTACACTTCTAAATTTGGGATGATTATCCGAAAATGGTACCAACAACTGACATTCTACACATGCACATGCATACAAACATAATATTTATAAATCTACCTACATATAGGTTTTGTATATATATGTTTGTATAGATACATTCTTACATCTGAACTTGCTCTGCTTGTTTCACTCAGCTTTTCAGACAACCGTCCCTTCGTGCTTCCTGCCTACAAACTGTATTGGCACAGGGCAATTTAGAAAATAATTAATTCATTAACTAATCTCAAGGATACCTGAACAAAATACCAAAACCGACAGAAACAAAAACTTTGGGGGCTTCATCTGTGAGAATGAACATGTAGAGAATTCAGATAGCATGCAAGTACCTCAGAAAATGTTTATGTGGAAAATTGTCCATGCATTTTATTACTTGTTCACAAAAAATCTCAGTGCACAACTTAGCTAAATTACCGGCAAAGTTAAATTAGGCATGCACACTTAGAATTGAAAACACCCCTTTTGCCTGCCACACAGAGGCCATGAGTTCACAGAGAATGGGAACACACAAATACCTGATCTTCAGTCTGTAAGAAGATGGGCTGCCTGGATATCCACAAAATAAATTCTTAGCAGAAAAAACTGACTTAAACAAGGATTTAAAAAAATTACAACAGGATGGCATTTTTTATATGAATCACACCACCAAACTATCAATTCTCTTACCAGAAACATGCAATATTCACTACTGACAATGTTTCAGTGTCTCATTTGGATGTGTCAGCATTTTGGAAAAATCCTGCAATTCAGTATTTGGAATATTTAAGTTTTAAATGTAGCACACTATGATTATTTAGTTTTTTAAATTTCCTGGTAGTTGCTCTTCTTTCAGACAGGACTTTATAAACACACACACACACACATATATGTATGCCAGTCTCTTTCATGTAAAATTTATCAGTATTGTGTATTTACAAATTAATTGAACTAATCAGATTTCTGGGGTACATCCCTAGCCTGAATACACCTCAGCTGTGCCATAATGCAGATAGAGGGAAAACTGCACCTTCAAAGAGCAAAGAGCAAAAGGTCCAGCACATCAGAGGTTTGTATTCTGCAGAGACTGTGAGACCAAGCTTGTGCTACCAGCACCAGTCATGTTTCTCAGGAGAAATTTGTGACATTCCTTGAATGGCCACTTTTTCTGAGTTTGAGGTGGGATTATAAGATGTTTTTGTTCCAGGCAGGGCTATGTGACAAACATTCTTATGAAATTATATGCTCTCATGTGAAGAAATATTTAAACTACCCAGGGGCAGAGAGTGGGGAAAAAATGTGGGTTTTTTATTTCTCTGTTTTCCTTTCTTTAACCAGCTTGCTGGCAGCCAGGCTTGCATAGGTATTTGGGCACTGGAAGAAGCAATAAGTGCCTCATGGACCTCCCAGACCTTTTTGCAACAAGAATGTGACATGTATGGTCACAGCAGAAGCTACAGACGCTAACGGAGGATTTTGAAAGATCTAGCAAAGGAGCTCTGTGAACCATTAATGATGATTTTCAACAAATCTTGGTGCCCTGGGGAGGTTCCAGAAGGCTGGAAGAAAGCTTATATAGAGCCAACATTTATAAAGGTTAAACGGGATGACTTGAGTAATTATAGGCCTGTCAACCTGACATCGATCCCAGGCAAAATACTGGAACAGCTGATATGAGACTTGATTAATAAGGAATTAAAGGAAGGTAATATAATTAATGCCTTTCAACATGGGTTTATGGAAAATAGATCTTGTCAAACTGGCTTGATATAATTTTTATGAGATTACAAGCTTGGTTGAGAAAGGTAATGGCACTGATGTAATGTACTTAGATGTCTGTAAGGCATTTGACTTGGTACCACCTGACATTTTGGTTAATAAAGGAGAATTCTACAAAATCATTGCAGCAAACACCAAGTGCATTAAAAAAATATAATTGGTTCATCTCAGTATGTAATTGTAAATGGGGAATATTCATTGTGCAAGTATGTCACCACTGGAATCCCGCAGAGAATGGTTCTGGATCCAAAGCTATTTAACGTATCTAAACATGTCCTAAAAAAAAAAAGCAGTGTCTATAGATTATATAGATTATATAATTTATATAGATTATATAGACTATACTTACAGACCACACAAATACTAGAAGCGTAGACATTATTAAAATGAGTGTGTTGCTGATGAGCTAGATGTTTTGGACAAAATCGAATGTTTTTTGTCTAGAAACAGCAAAAGTTTGCCTTACAGACTTTATTGTAGTAGGTGTGACTATTAAAAGTACTTTGAACTCATTATAGGTTGATAATCAGGAAAACGAAACTTGCAGCTCAGTAAGGTACCTAAAAGGGTTATAATTGCATGTTCAGAAGAGAATATCATGTCTGAGGAGGGTGGGTCCTGATTACTACTAATATAGGCATTCCCACCGTGAATCCATCTCAAGAGGGATGTTGATAAACTGAGGAGTTAGGAGAACACCCTAAAGTGAGATGATTTATCATGAAGAGCTGTAGGAAGTATTTTCCTCCAGAAAACAGAAGACTAATGAAGTGAGCTGTTCCCAGTCCAGAATGATGGGATTATGTTTTGCCCAACTTTCTCCATGCAGATGACAAGAGTAGTATTTAATCTCACTGCTTTGTCCCCTTATTCAGTCAGTGCAGAAGTTAGGTATCTGCAATGAGCAACTAATCCTGTCCTGGGATAGCTGCAATGGATTGCCCTCAGGTAGCACCTGCTTCACTCAATTGGTTACAAAAGGATCCCCAAACACGGGGTGAGACAAAATGCTTCATTTCTGCATGGTTAACGTTGAGTGAGATAATCCCACACTAATTGCCTCCATGGGGAATGCAATTTTTAAAATGAAGCCTCTTCAGTCTGTTATATAGCAGGCTCTGAAGGCATGAAGTTTTATAGGGACAAATTCAGTTTAAAAATCAGGTGCACATTTTTCTGTGGAAACATAATTAACCTTTGGAACAAATTGCCAAGGGTTGTGGCACTTTCTACACCAGTGGAAATTTTAAAATTAAGATGGAATGTTTTTCTGAAAGATTTGCTCTACTTAAAATGCACAGGTTTGGGGAAGTTAAGTGGCCTGCATGGTACAAGAGGTCAGAGAAGATCATTGCTTTTGTCCTTTCTGGATTAATGATATGTGCCTCTAAATCTTGTAGTGCTAGTACACCTTTCAAAGATCTTTCCTTAAGTCTTACTCCATTCTTAAATTTCCTTCCTGTTAACAGTAATTAGAATTCCTTGCCTAGGAGAACAAAGTCATTAAGGACTTCGGTGTGTGTAAATATCCTGGAAACAAAGGATGACTAAAAATTTAGGTTATGCTGAAGAAACATAGATTATTAGAAAGAGCTTTAGTAAAGTGCACTGCACAAGTGCTAATTGTGTGTCAGTCTTGTTGGAGGTGGGTGCTGACTAGCTACCAAATCTATTGCCAGCTTCCATGTAATTAGGGCACAAGTGTCTTGAAAAAGACACACAATGTTTTCAAAAATATCCCACAAAATGCCCCACAGTTTCCTTTCTGCAACAGACACTGGAGCAAGGCCAGGTCCACCCTGCTCTTGGCCTCCACACCCTGATGGTTCATGGTTCAGACTAGCAAGGTCACACTGTTGATGGGGGGGTTAAGTGAACAGGAAAGCCATTAAAATTTATGTGATTTTGGCAATCTGCTGTATTTTCCCTGTCTCAATTCTATGATTGTCTGCATTAAAAAAAAAATTTAAAAAATTGAAACCGGTAAGTAGAAAGGAAAGGAAAAAAAATAACAAGGAGAGAAAGAGAGAAGGATTAGAGCCATTCAGAGAAAATTTTCTTCAGTTTAACATTGGCTTGACATTTTATGTTAAAGTCTAAATCCCAAACACCAAGAGATGATGTGCAGGTAGAGGTAGTACACTTCAGAAGCATTCAAAGAATGCAAGGAATTAATCAATATCTACAGATGGGCTCAAAGTCTCCACATATATTTATCTGGTTGACCAATTGGTTCTTTATGCTTCATGAAAATTATCTGCTCTGGAATTTTTCATATTTTGTTATATGTACAAACACACAAGAGAAAGTTTTCAGTTTTAAACTGATAATTATCAGGAGCCTGTGTTTTAAAAGCCACCGTGATGGCTGCTGAAGATTGGACTTCAGATACCTTAATTTCTTATTCTTTTATACGGGCCAGGTTTTTTGCCTACCTTTCCCAAAACACACTGTGATGTGTTGAGATCAGAACATCCATTCTCTATCATATAAACATAACATATAAATAAAAGGCGTTCTGTAGTTTCTCAGTGAGACTAACAGTGAATCATGGAGCCAAAAGGTGACCAGACTGTGAGTGACTAGGAAACGTATGAACTACAAGCCCATGAAGTACCATGATTTTTTAAAATCAAAACTCATAGCCTTTGGATGAACATTTGGGGGAAAAAAGCTAAAATATGAACACTGATGGAAAATGAAAATCTTTGGAAGCTACAGAGACATTCAGTCACATAAGTAAGAAGGAGCACATAAAAATATATAGGTACAAATAAACTGAAAGCAGACTGAGCAAGTGATATCATGTTGGGTGATTCCAGGGGAAAAATGTTTGAGACCAAACCAATTTTAGCTAGTGTGTGCCTTAAGTCCATGGATCCTCAGATCCTCAGGAGTATGCCTTGATGTAAGGACAGGATTTTGTTGCCTCTTTTACATGCTTTAGCAATTCTTTTAAGATATTCTAAATGTACTGGGAAGTGAAAGCTGTTGGGCTATATGTTCAAATCTCCTCCAGACACCTTTGGAATGACATCTTCAGTTCCTTCAAAGGGCTCTTCTTTCCTTTACATTTGAGCTGGGGACACTTTGACCCTTGGCTGGAAATGCTGAGTACTTAGGAATTTACAGTGAGCCCAGGTGGATGTGCCCTTGTGCCTGAGCATCTTCTAAAAGCATCAGCCATACTTCACCAGGGGGTTTCTTCACCTGAAATACAAGGAAATTGCACCTTGGTGACTATAACTTCTCCTACCTCTGTCACTCAGCAAGTAGTTAGTCAAATTCTACCTGGAAATTTCAAACCAAACCCAACCCAAGAGTCATAGCCAGGCCTTGCTTCCCAACTTTCACTTTCCATGATGATTTTCTGCCTGAATACATATAAAAGGAAGTAAATGGGAATTCACATTCTGAGACAACTCATTATAGGTTTTTTCTGCTTCAATAACCTTATTGATTACAGAAGAGACTGGCTGATCTTATGCTTCATATTTTTCCCCCCAACACTTCCAATAAATCCCCTTTATGTCCCACAAAAAAAAAAAATAAGTGTGTCTTCCTGAGAGCTGGCTGTAGAGCAAACTTAGAGCACCTGCTTTCTTCCCTTTTGTTCATTTTTTACTGCTAAATGAATAACACTTAACACTAAATAAAGAAGGAGGGTGACCATGACTACTGAAAAAGATTCAAAGGCAGCCTGTGCATTGCTTGTAAAGAACTGATTGCAAACATGTAGTGTATGACAGATAACAATACTCTTGCACAATAATCTAGCAGTAATTCACCCTGTGGTTTAAGTGCCAGATCCTCATGAAAGACACTGAATAATCTGAAGCAACTCTGTCAGGTGCCACTCATTTCTCTGGCAAATTTAACCTATAACATATTTAAAGGTGCTGGTAGGACAAGCAGTGTCCTTGAAAGCTGGCAGGAGGGGACACAAGCAACTCTACCTTATTTTGGCCTCAACTGTATGAGGGTTTGGGGGAAAAAAAAACCAAACCAAACCTTCTTGAGGTCTCGATTATTTTGTTTGTAAACAACCATCTGCTTCTTTCTGATCAAGAGCCAGCATAGTAAGGTGTGACCCCAGGGAAAGCTGTGATTGATACTCCGCCACCTCTGTTAGCAGGGGTGCTACACAAAAGATAGCGTTAGGCCCACCAGTGGCCCATGATGAAAAAGAATACACTTTCTTTAAAAATGTAAATGATCTGGTATTATAAAGGGATGCAGGTGGCATAGGAGAAAAGCCCAGCCATCAAACACCTCATTTCTGTCATACCTACCTACCCTCCCCTCTCCCACTCGTTTGTCAGTCCAGCTGCTGATCCTCGCTCCAGAGAGAGGCTTCGCTGGCGGGGCCGGCCGGGCAGGCACAGCATCAGCCTGGGTCACGTCTTTGTCACCAGCTCACCACTGACTCAGAGTGTGACCTTGGGCAAGTCCCCTAAGCTCTTTGTGCGTCAGTTTATCTACTGGTGAACTAGATATAATACTTTTACTGGGGATTATGGCAATTAAGTGGTGTTTGTAAAGCACGCCGAGATCCTTCGTGTTCCAGAAATGAATATTCTGGCTATGAGGCTGCTGTGCAGGTCTATCACAGCATACCAGTGAGAGCTGCTGCTAAGTCCCTGTGCTGTCTTCCTTGTTCCCAAGGACTTTGAAGACCTGTCCTGGGAAGTGGGAGTGCCAAAGAGATCAAGAGTTTTTTGCTGAACAAAATGGTTAGGTACCTCTTGTGATGTCACTTGTGGCAGTCCTTGTGTATTCTGTGTTTAAAAAAAAAATTCAGCTGCTTGTAAGTGTTTCTATCTATTCAACATTTTTCAACATTTGAAAAATCAGCTGCTGAGAATTGGTTTTGGCTATCCAGTGTTTGCATCCTTCCCTGCAACCCAGTATTCACAGTGGTAAAGAGAGAATTTTACCAGGCAGAAGCTGGCAGGGAAACTGTTCAATGAATTTAAGAAAAAAAAAGGGTGTGGAGGAAAATAGGTTATAGAACACTCTGGTGTCTGGTGGATTTTTTCACTTAGGTATTTCAGCCTAATATGCCTTTAGTGGAAGTGTTCCAAAACGTACTACCAGGAAAAAAAAAGGGGGGGGGGATTTCCCAGGCAAAATAACTAGAGGTAAATTCAGTGTTTTTCCACTCCAGTGGACACAACCTTTGCTTTTATTCTGGTGCAAACAGCTGCAGGTGCCTCAAGTCAGCCAGTTCTATCTATCTGCAATGTCATCCATGTTTACTTGCAGCACTGGACTTTCGATTCTGTCAGGGTGCCAATCCAACGGGCCGCCAGGCACTGCAGCTGACAGTCAAATCTGTAATGCTGAATCCTTCTTCTGGAAAAAAGGGCTAAAGAGGTTAATACACTCAAGTAAGGATAAACACACCAGCTGTTATAGTTTCTAATATTTAATGTCATTATCAAATAAAATAACTCATAAGAAATAAAAAAATATGCAGCCTTCAAATCACTCATCTTTGTTAGGATTAATAAATTATCCAAAAACCTACACTACAAAATAATAGAGAGCCTACAATTAAATTCATATTTGCTCTTCTGCTCTGCTGATGTTGCTCTGTGCTGATAAAGTTACCTTTTGGTGTTTCACCAGTACTGATATAATGGACCACACAGTATCTATAGGATGAATCACTGGAATATAGAAATCAGTGATGGAAAAAATATTATTTAACTTTTTAATTTATTTATTCCAAAGTACTTGTAGAAATATTTTCTCTGATTTACTTTGAATGTTATCATTCAAAGATTTCATGACTCTTGGTCTTTCTCTTTTACAAAAATCTGCTTAGGATCCTAAGCATAATGAGTCTTGCAAGAATGAGAGGGCTTTTGTGTGTGTTTGTGTGTGAAATCTCAAAGGGTGGCACCCCAACACATTACTGGGGCTAAATATTTTTAGAGTCGGGAAGTGAATCTGTGTTTTCCTCCTGTCATTATAGTTTCAGCTTCTAGTGCTTTTTGTCAGCATGGAATAAACACGAGCTAACTTGAACGCATTCATAAAGGTTGAGAAATACAAACACACAATGGAAGAGGCTACACAGCCCGCAAAACAGCCTGCAGTGGGCTCAGCTTCTAGTTTATGGTCTATGTTATAGCAAGACACACTCACTGCCTTGTACTTGGTCTATGTAATTGCAGTTGGTCTGTGACCAATTCCATAAATATCCTTGAATTTTAGGATTTTTTAGCCAGCCCTTTCAAATTGCATCAAACTGAACTTGCCAATGTATTTCCGCTTTCTTTTTGGTTTCAAAGGATTTTTCTGTGGTTGTTGCTTAACTGTGGACAGAGGCACAGGGTTGGTGGGGATTTTGGAGTCTGGCTGATTTTGGTTAAGCAGTGCTGCTGCTTAACCTAGGGTCACTGCTCCCACCAGACATTTCAAGGCATAGAAGGAGACAGTTACTCATGTTCTGTGACTTATCCAAATCAATCTTAAGTGTGACTAGTGGTGTTCTTTTGCTGGCCATGCAGGTATATTTATTTCTTGCATTGTACTTCTTACCAAAAAAGAGAACAGAAGTTTTTTTCCCCACCAGTATAGTACCAGGTGTAAGGTAGAGCCATGTAAATCATAGAAATATCTTCTCGTGAGAAAACAGTAATTTTGAAATTATCCCTCTCCCTTCACTACCACCTCCCACCCCCTTAAACTGTGAGATTTTAAATTTTGTTTTTAAGCTTTTTTTTTCCTAGTAAATGCTCTCCAGAAAAAAAAAAATCTCTTCTGGGGAAGCAAACTGGAATTTCTTGGGGCTTGCCAGCTGGCTGGCAAAAAGGGAGAGCGACGGGAGCCTCATCGGCAGGCTGCTGCAGGCTGGCCATCCCATGCCTGCCTCTCCTCCTCCTCCTCCTCCNGGAGCCTTCCAGCTAAGCAGTGATGGAGCCATCAGTTTGATTTTTCCTAATAGCAAATCAGAAATTTCTGGCAAAATTGAAATTTTCCCATAAAAGAAATCCCGATTTTATAAAAGGCATATTTTCCCCCCAGAAAGTCATTCCAACAGAACATTCCCAGCTGCCGTAGTTCGAGAGACCTTTGAATTAAAGTCTATAGAAAAAAACCTGCTTGTGTGCTTGGCTGTGAAATAAGGGTGGGTGAACAGTCAAATACAAATAGAAACTGCCCGGGAACCAATGTGCGGGGTCCCACCATCTAGGGATCAGGCCTGGGGTATTTACTTGACCTTAAAGGAACTATGAGGGGTGGTATCTTTCCTACGAAGTACTAGAGATGATAATTAAGACTTACAAAGCAAGGTTATATCTCCTCTGAATAATTTACACAGGCCTGAACTCTCGTGAGAGTAATTCCCAGCTTGCAATTATGACCAAGCTGGTTCAGAAGAGTATTCCAACTTCTGTGGCCTCATTGGAACAGAAACGTTTTCAGCCATGGCATATCAGACACTGTGAGAGAGAGGGGAAAAAGAATTTTTCGCTCAGAGTTGTGCCACAATGTCACCTTTATTTTATCTGCCTGCTGTTGGGGGCAATTCTCTCAGTGGTCAACAGGCCAGTGGTCCTGCCTGCAGCATCCGTATCTATGGATTTTGGGGCGGTGATATTGGGGAGTCTCAGTGCATGACCTGGGCACACCTTTCATAGGGGCATGAGATGAGAAGCTACAGACAGTCAGGACCCATTGTCCTGTGTATGTTTCTCTCTGTGACATCTTCAAAGCCATTCAAATTGCCCCTCTTTCCAGCTACGGGACTGTAGACTGGACTAGAAAATGCCTCCACTTCCGTGGTTTTCCCCTAGCAGGGATGCCAAATGCCAGCTCTTGGTTTCCAGAGGAGTGGGGACAATCCCTGTTCTTAGCACCTGAGTGGGGCTGTAGAAGCAGTTTTGGAAACCTTTCCTTGTGATGTGACACTCCCTTTTCCCCAGTGCCCTCGCAGCAGCAGTGAGGAGCAGACAGCAAAGTCTGCACTCAGGCAAACCTCCCGCTGAGGGCACCTGGAGCTTCAGCTGAACCAGAGCTGCAAGGGGGGCAGGTGTAGCTGCCTTTGTGCTCCTGAGCTGTGCCAGGCCTTGTGCGGGCTCTCTGCTGCAGGTGACTTTCTGCCTGATGGGAACAGGTTTTCACAGAACAGCACAGAAGCCTTTTATGTCCTCTGGAAATATTCTGCAAGTAAAGCACCATTAAGTAATCAAAATGCAAGTACAAAAGAACTTCTATCAAAAGTTTGGATGTAAATAAAAATGGCCAAATATGGAGCAAATCCATGGAGATTTGGTGAGGTGAAGATCCCCTGTGTGGTTCCTAGTGGGCAGAGTGCCTTGCAGGATCCACCCTGTAGGGGCTGCACATTGCCCCTCCTATGGTATCGATTATACTCCACCAGAGATGCCTGTGATATAGAGGCACAGCAGGGTGAGTTAAAGGATGGAGTGGCAGCTTGCTTTCTGAGTGCTCCAGCCTTCACAGATATAAACCAACCCCTTTATTTGCATGTAAATATTTGCAATTAATTCTTGATAGTTTTGTTTTTGAGTGTTCATTAAAACTTCTCTCCCCTATATTTTATTCATATACATCAGTCTTTGGCCAGCATCTTTCATAAAGTGCTGAAATTTGCCCTTGAGGCATCAGATGGAGTAGTCAGATTGTCAAATAAGTCTCCTAATTGAAGTTAACACTGGCACAATATTTGTCTTTTGAAAATAAACATTGCCAGCAAAGTTGCGGGTCCACCACTCTGTGTGTGCTGTGGCAGGGTGGGAGAGCCATAAAGCATAGAGCAGAAAAGGAGGAGTTTGATGTGAGAAATAGCTCAGAAATGGGTATGTTAGCATATTGTTTCAGTGAAATACCAAATATGCTGCATTTATTAAAACAAATCCAGGAAAAGCTGCTTTTTGTGTTGAAGCTCTTTTTGTGTAGTAGGAACAAGGAATAAGTAAATATTCTCTTGAAGCAATGCATTTGCATTTTTATATCTTAAAGGGTCAGAAGCAGACATGGGAAATCAATAGTTCTCCTTGTGCTGTGTGAAATTAATCAGTAACTTTGGAGACACTCTGTGTTTAAGAAAACAAACTGAAAGAACGTCACATGGCTTTTAAAGATGTCCTCATGTGACGTTCCCAGTGGGTTTGAGGTGCTAAAGGACTGAGTATTTTCCAGTGCAATGCTTACAAGAAAACCAGAACCAGAACATGAGATATGGCATCATTTGATGATGCCCACTTCAAAATGGATTGGGAAGCGAGTGTTACTGCCTTTTTAAGAAGCCTGATAATGTATTGTGGTAGTTGACTCTCTCTGAGGGAAAAGCCACAGACTTGGGTTCTGCCTCTCACCTTGAGTGCTGATTTACTTCTCCACTGCAAATTGGCAGCTGGCTTTAGCATAGTGCTTAAAATGATTGTTCTCCCAAAGCACATCTTTGGCTTCAGTGGAAGTGGGGCACATGCTTCAGGATGTGCTGGGACATCCGTGGGCAGTGCCAGAGACCAGATAGGACCACTTCAGGTACTAGGTGATAGGCAAAATTAACAGAATGTGGGTCCTAATGAAGTCTCTAAAGCCTGGGCTTCTCTTTTTCCTATTCACACAGTTCACAATAAAAAATCCTGGTTTGTATTTGCTGTTTGCCATAATTTTGAAGAATCTTCTGTGAACAGTTCTAGAAATGCAGAACCCATGCTCCATAATATGTGGATTATGTACATCAGGTGATCCTGTCTCTGCTCCCTAGCTGTTTGTTTGTCAGTAGCAAATCCAGAAGTGATAGAGGGGCGTATAAGGCTTACTATTCAGATTCATATCACTGGCAGGTTTCAGAATTCATAGTTAGTGATAATTCAAATACCTGGATTGAAAATTCAACTCCATCACCAGCAAGAGGGCTTTTAGACAGACTGACCCATTAGCAGTCAGTGATCATTAGAGTCAGATGACTCCTGCCTTAAGTGTCTGTCCTATCTGGGAAGCTCCTTGGATACTCTGTCTGCATCCCCACTGCTAGGCAATGCCATTCCTAACCTAAGCAAATCCTAAGAGTGAAGTGAAACAACTTCATTTAAAATGGCTGTAACCTGTGTATAACAGCTGTAACCACTGGTGGTGCTGGGGTGTCCTTGGTGCCTCTCCTGCTGCCCAGCGAGTACAGCTGCTCCATGCTGCATGGCCTGCTGCTTTCAACCCAGCCCAGTGCAGGGTTGCCCCAAAGATGTTGATAACTCTTGATCAAGCAGCCTGAAAGGGCTCCAGAGTAGAACTGCTGCAAGGGGAGCAGAAAGACCATGTGAAACCATGTGCGTCCCTTGGTCTCCCCAGGCAAAAAGCTCTTGAGAGCTGAGTGCTCTTACCCATGCTATGGTAAGGACAGAGTGCTCGCAATGAGGTTGAGTGGCTCTGAGCCACGAGAATCCAGTCTGGGAGCTTCAGTTTAAAGCACTAATACTCTAAGGGGGCTCCCACTGGTCAAACAAAGCCCACTGACTTTGAGACGAGCAGAATGAGGCTTTTGTATCAATGTAATACAAGACAGGAATTGCTTGATGGGAAGTGAAGACTCACTGATGGCATGGGAGCAAGTGCTGATCCTACTTCCATTAACTTTATTGGGAGCGGCCCCAAGACGTTTAAGTGGAGATTGGCATACTGAATATCTATAATCTAAAGTATCTCAGGATTTATGCTGTGGTATCAGCCCTGAGACAGACAGATGAAATATTACTGCTACTACATTTAATTTATAATCTCCATCTGACTAGACCTGTACCTACCAACTTATATGCACCCCATTACCAAAGTAGCTGAGTGGCTGCCAATTATTTAGAAATATAAATAAAATAGAAGAGATTATTTTGTTCTCTGCCTCCCTACTTCTCATGTAGTTTGTAAGATTTCCTTTAAGGCTTGCCCTTGGTTTGTTTAAGATCTTGTGCGTAAGTGAATAACACTGGAAATCTCCAGATTTGTTTTAAACCTTCTGAGAAGAACAAGTCTGCCAAAAAGAAATGAGGATTTTTTTCTGAATATATTGAGATCAAGGACTATCAGAAAGCATAAAAGCAAATAATGAAGTCTAGCTCCAGGAGCTGTGAGAGTTTCATTGCACAAGCTCACAGACTTTCCCTGTTGGTTCACAGTCCAGATTGTTCCAGTCAAATGTCATGGGAGGTCATGTTGGTGGAAGGAGATGTGATATCTCAGGAAGCAAAGTCCAATGCCCTGAATGGCTTTGACTATCAAGACAGAAGCACTGGACAAACCAAAGGAATTTGTGCCTCTGAGTAAATTGATTGATATGTTTAGAAGTTACCAGAGCTCATGGCTTCATTCCTAGATGTGATAAACAGCCATGGCAAGACTTCAAAGTCAAACAGCACACTGATGTCCAACCTGTGTCTTGTAGGGGTGGCTGCATGCTTTTGGCTGGTCAGTCAGTCAGAAAATGGATTGCCAAGGACTGAATAAAGATGTGCACTTACCCTCTTTGTATCAACAACTTTCCAGCCCACAGCAGGAAGCACTGCAGCTCCCAGCGCTTCACAGAGGTGCTTTCACAGAATGTGCTGATGGTTGGGGTTGGATTGAGACATGGAGGACCAAAGTTGCCACCTCTTTGGGATATATACTCAGCCTCACTATGTTCTATATATACTCAGTTCTCACTGTGTTCAATTCTCTTCACATGGCAATATGGGGCTGCATCTTGGGAGGGTTCAGTGTGGAGCAACAGTTGCTCTGAGAGTGGTCCAAAAGGACGAACACGAGATATTTCAAGAAGCTTCCTCCACACCAGGACAGGACTATATTTTCTCTTTTCTATTTCTGTCTTCTGCTTGAGGTCATGAATCCTCACCAATGGACAAAAAGATAGTCCTGGACACTTTTCATAATTATTTCTGGATATATCCTTCCTCAATCTTATTCTGCACAAAACTTCTTGAATAGCTCATTTAAGGAGAAAACACTTGAAAAGTATATTAGCAAACTCTTTCAGTGGGGTAAAACCATCAGCATGGAAAATTCAAGTTTTCAAGAGAGCCATTAAGTGTGATTAAACCTTTAAAAAGGGAGAACAATGAATGCAGCCTTGTATTTAGCAATTTCATATCTTTAATTGTACAAAGATTTTCTTTAAAAGCACAAGGCTGAAAGGAAGCTGAATGTTACAGTATTTACTGAAGGAAAGCAATGAGAGAAGGCCTGTTCACTAGCTAATGGAGTGAAGCCCAGAAATAATGACAAAAAAGCGGTAACGACCGCTCTCCAACACAACATATATAAAAGAGGAAGCCATAAAAAGGCAACAATTCTTGACTTAGCTTTGAGTTTCACAATGACAGTGATTACAGATAGCAAGTGGAAGAGCATATAAGCCATGATGAAATCTGGTTGACTGTGCAATTAAGATTCAAGTGAAAGAAAGCAACAGGGACATTGAATTTCTGCAGCACAAATTTTGGATGGGGTATGAGAAATTGAAAGAAAGAAGAAAGAGCAAGGCCATCAAAAAGTTCGGCAGAAAATGAATATATTCTCGTCCATTCCATCTAATAATAAACACAGTAGGGGCCAGATCCTCAGCTGAACTAAACTAGTGATGCCAGTGTTTGAGCTAGTTTGCTTTTCCTACAGATGTGGCTGTCACGCTGTTACACATATCCCAGAACACTGTAGCCCATGCCACCTTGCAGCAGCTTCACAAGCAGAAAAACTTTAACATAAACTTGAATAAAAAATAAAAACGGGGGGGAGGGCTGAAATCAAGCTGATTAAAACATACAATAGTTATTTATGGTACATTTAATGCTTAGTGTTACTTTAAATAGAAAATTTTTGATACATTAATGACACATGCTTATTACTAACTTTTTCTTGATCAATACTTTTAAAAAGCATTGTTAACATCTGATCTGTGAGCACAAGCATGCATGGCTTTCTTCATGTATGCAATACTAAGATTATATATGCGCGCACTTTTCTGTGACAGACTCATGTTGTCTCACAGCCTTAACTCCACATCAAATGCCAGTGAGCATCCAGTGCTTTTCCTAAAGCCTTCCCTCTGCATATCTGTGAACACATTGAAACTGCAACTTTTATTCACTCCTATATTCAGAAGAGATTTTTATACTTATTATTCTAGAGAAATTAAAACATACAACAAAAACCTAACCAGCACTGAACCTTAAAGGTACAGAGTCCAGAAGACAGATGAATCCCAAAAATAATGAAATTGCAAGCAGATGACCAGCAACTGGGGAGCCTCAGTCCAGTGTTGGTGGTACCGGGCTGGGGGAATATCACAGAGCACAACACAAACCCAGCAAATTCACAGGGAAAAGGCTGACTGAGGTTGGATGCTGTCACACAGAAAGCAGAACCTTATCAGCTCTCTGAGGAGTTTGCCTGGACAAGTTTCTTCCACTTACACAGACTAATACAATCTGTAAGACTGTTATTTAAAGTCATGGCTACTTGCATGAGCAGTGACATAAGGAGTCAGGGAGGAATGGAAGGATAATCTACAGGTGGCAGCACACTGGCAGGCAGAAGGATGATGAAAATAGATATGATTTCAAAGACTGTAAAAGCTAGCAAGAGTGTGGGACAAATGTATGAAAAACTTAAATGTCTGATGCCTTGCATGGAAGCAGTGGCTTGCTGATGCTGGCCATAAGGAGATACATCTGATGGGAGTGATCAAAATAAAGAATCAGATGAAAATGCTGGTCCAGAGCAGCCAAAACCGTCTGCAAATGTAATCACATTCACAGAACAATTTCAGTTGGAAAAGGAAAAAACACCGACCCTGAATCTGAGCAGTGGTTTGTGAGCCTGATAACTTGTGGGTAAATCTGTTGGCTTAACATGTTACTTCCCTCTCTGCAGAAGCATACCTCATATGTATCATGAGAGCATCAGGACTGTAGCAGTAGTGTTAATCCTCTTTGCACTAGTGAAGCAATGGAACACATGTACCCCTGGGTTATCCTAGTGAGCATACACTTCTTCTTTGGTGTTTCCTTTGCTTTTATCTTTTAACAGATAAACAGATATGGTCCTGGAAAAACTGTCTGTTTTCTTTAATTTTTGGTCCTGGTATTGAATTAGAGCAGGTGCCTGAAGATGGAGGCTCTTTGCTTTTAGAAACAGCTGAGACATAAAAACACTGAGACATATTTAGTAAGTGGGCATAGCGATCAGAAGAGCCCATCATGGCAGAGACCCTCCAGGTTTGGCTATTAATTTTGGAACACTTATGTTTTTAATAACAAGATGGTTCTATCTGGGATTGAGGACTTCTGGTAACCCTGGAAAGAACATTCAAATTTGAGATATAATTGTTGTTAGAGGCATTGATATTTCCTGTAGTTCCACCAACTCTGGAAAATTTTGTCTGGACACATAATCACAAACCTGTTGCCTGACAAATGAGTAAGGAGGCAATGCCTGTAATTTAGATTTTGCAATCTGCCATCAGTGAAGATGTATGAAAATCATTGGATTGAAAAGGGGTTTTGAGTGGGAAAGATGAATGAAAGTGCTCCCTAAAGACAGTATACACTGAGGTTTTGCTAATAACGAAACAGTGCAAATACAGAGTTCCAGTCTAAAATAAAAAACTACATTTCTTTGTGCCATAGCCTATAGCCTGTAATAACAGGCACTTAAACAAGCTGATATTGTGTGATTATAATAAAAAAAGCATACCCTTATATAAACAAAATTATTAACTGATTTGTATAGGCTACATCCCTGACACTCCCAGGACAGTGCCATTTTTTTCTAATGAAACACTTAGGCAGCTACTCTTTATGGATAAGGCAAGAGCATTTGGATGCACAATAGTTCCTGCATTAGTGAAGCTGGTGGGAATTTAGTTTGTTTGCATGAACTAACTAGTGGTGAACAGAAGCCATTATTTCCAAGGGATGCAATGGCAACCAGAAACATCACACTCACAACATTGAAGAATGCAAATGCATTAGCTCATGACCTCCCAGGAAATGATATGTGGCACTGCTGTTCCAAAAATTTTGAAACTGGTTTGTGAGGTACTTATGTCTACTTTTTCAGAGAAAATGACTCCTGTCACTTGTTTTGTTTTGACCTCTGAGGACAATGAATGACTCACATATGTGATCTTTAAAAATGTGTCCACATCAAGAGCAGGAGGGCTCAGAGTGAACAGGCTGAGGAGGCCTAACAGAAAGGAGCTATTGTGGGTGGGGAGTGAAATAAACTGGTCACATGGGGAATAGCAAACAAGGCAGCAAAGATGTTGGAGAGATTCTTTTGTTCCCAAGAGTCAAGAATGGCTAAACAAAGGTGTTTTTGAAAGTGTATCACCAGACTTTCACTAGCCACTCACCATCTGTATCAAATCTTGTCCTTGTGTAGGCCAGAGCTATCTGGTACCTTCAGTGAAGGTGCATTTGCTTAAATTAAGCCTGAATTTGGCCCAGCACTGCAAGGAAGAGGGATGTGCTACTGGAAAAGCACAATGAGAAGCACACACCGAAAACAAGGGACTGCAAGGATAAAAAATTGTCCTGGACGGATGAGCCCACCAAGATCACAAATGGTAACTGTGCCCTGTTTCCCTTGTGGCACTACCCCATAGTGTGAGAGATACATTTTAGCGATCATGACCAAAACTTTGATCAAGCTGATGTTTGCTTCATTTTTTAACTGTTGTTTTTCTCCTCATTATCTTATTGTGATGAAATGGTAAAACTGTCTTTACACCTTAACTGTGCATTTCTTATATTGACAAGCTGGTAAACAAATCTGACCTTGGGTGGGCTTTATTAGGGTCACCGAAGCCCTCGGTTTCCTAGCTTTGCTTTGTAATGCTTGTTTTTGCCTTTGTTTTGCTCTCCCTCTCACATGCACAAATATACACATGTCCATGTGTACCTGCTTCCATATTTGCTTTCATGGGATTCCTTTTTCTTGGAACCTTTTTCCAAACGAGTTCTAAAGGTCCCAACAAAATGCTGTTTCGAAATTGCTACTGTTGTTGTGTCTCTGTTAGCTAGGAGCTCAAAAATTTGGCTAGTTGCCTTTTAGAAAAATGCAACCAAAATTTGAGCTTTCTTTTTCATCGGTGATTTGTAGTCTCTGATTTCTCATTGAACCCTGTTCAAAGAGTGTGTTGGGCTGCCTGTGGAATATTCTGGGATGACCAACATGGCAATGTAGGAAATCACTGTCTCCTGCTTTTCTTAATGTTTGGAGAAGGACAAATTGTGGCAGTTGGGCACCTCATACAGCTCATGCTGCTGGGCAGACTCAGGGAGCCAGGAAAAAATTCCACCAGCATGTTTTCTGTGACCAAGTGACAGAAAGTGAGTGCAAAAGAAAAGGATGTGAGCTAGATAAAAGTAAAGGTGTTTAAAAATCCCAAAGAAAGTTTAGAGAAGTGTAAGTGTCCCTGAACTAAATGAGTCACACTTTCTTAAACTGCTGGATGGAGTCTCAGCTATAGGAACTGTTGGAAATGCCTTTAGAGGAATGCAGAAATGAGTGTGTCCGTAATAATACAGGGATTTAAAAATACACCCAATCCTATCAGATCCTCTGTTAGAGTATTTCTAAACTGAGATAACACAAGCTGCATGAGAAATCTGCAGGAAGGAGGCTCTTTCATCAGGAGTAACCCAGTCCCATGTTCAGGAAAACCACCACCCATGCATAGCTGGTTTCAGGGGTATGCTGTTTCCCTGCAGCTAGGAAGTACAGCTGGTCAGTGTAGTTTTGACCTGGGAAGGTGTTGTGGGTTTAGAGCTAGCCAAAACCCACTAGCCTACTTATATTCTGTTGTGAGATATGATTTTAGAGGAAAGGAAAATGCAGGCTTAAACTTAAGACTATAAGGGAAATTTATTAACAAAACAAACTAAAAAGGAAATGAAAAGGAAAAGTCCAAATGAAACCTCCAGAANAGGGAAAACAAGCTCCTGAAAAACTATTGCCATCATGTTACCGAAATGTTCTAATTCTCATGAGAATTTTCACATTTTTTTAACCTGCCTTTCTGCACAGGAAAGGACGAGAATATTGGGGAAAAATAATAATTGTGCAAATCAGAAATTAATAGTAATACTGACCTTGCAAAAGGGGAATATTTCCCCCATCTTTAAACTTCTTATTTCACCTCATTGCAGCTGGCTGCATGCACAAGAATTTTGTTGGACCCAGACTCTTGATTCTGTGATATCAGGTGAACTTGTTGCTCAGCCTGGTGTACTAAACTTGAATGGAAAGATGCTGGAAACCCCATAAGGAAGAACCACACTAGCAAACACGACGACAGTAATTTTTTTCCTCACAAATTTAACATTACTTGCAGGTACAAAAAGTATCTGTGTTTGCTTTGCTTAAAACAACAGGAATACTTTATTTGTGTTTCACCCAGTTTTACTTTGTTTTTTAAGGACAAAAATGGGGTTTCTACCACATTTGTGAGAACTTAATTCCCACCAGAGTCCTGCCAAAATGATACAAATGTGGCCACTGACTGACTTGACATTTCCATGACTGTGCTGTGTGACCAGTGGGGCTCATCAGAGGTGCCTGTGAGAGTTGCTGAGGAGAGCAACACCTGAGAAAGAAATAATTGCCAAGGTGTTTTCAAGAGAAATATGAGGGGCAGGCAGGACTTGACATGAGAAGGGATGGGAAGGTCAGAGTGGGGGGCATGTGTGGCATTCAGGCAGGGCCTTTTCCTCAACATTAGGTTTGGGGGTGTTTTTTACCCCTTTATGGAAGCATAATGCAGTGTGTGGATGGGTAGTAGGGAATGTAAGTGCCTTGAAAGCAAATTAAGCAAGTATTTGGCCAAGACACTATGAGTATAATTGCTTATCCAATCCAATGGAGATGGGTTTCACAAGGGCCTCCTGTTGTCCTAAAACACCTTATTCTTCCTGTTAAAAGGCATTTAAAAGCACAAAATACTTTTATTAAAAATGCTTTTCAGGGCTATATGATGCTAAAAGCACTTTCTATAGCTTGCATTTCTATTTAGGAGAGCATGTTATTTCTTTTTAATTTGCTCACTCATTCCTGAATAACTTTTCATAGGACTCCAGACACTGCAGTGTGACAGCTAAACCAAGGAGCATCGGATGCGATGGAATTGCTCTACAAGCAACCTTGCCAAAGGCCCTTTTGCTGCACAAAGCTGGCTCTATCTTTGTATATTGAGGGAGCTAAATCAATGTTAAATGCTTGGCTCTTTTCACAGGACAATGACCAGGACCTAAGCTGCGTCCTTCCTTTTTGATTGACACTTGAAACGTTGAGTTGGAATCAGCCAGAGGCACTGCTACAAGCTTGAAGCCTCTGCTGGGGATAACAACTGGTGACATCTGCAGAAAGGCCGACAAAAGGCAGTTGAAAGCCGTGTTTGTTGCTTTCCCCTCTCAGATCTCCTCTCTTTCATGGAGCTCCTTACTTGCTTTAATATTATGATTCAGCACCTGGCTCTTTTGAACCTTGCTTTAAACTTCAAAAGGCGAGGTGGTATTAACAAACATGAAACGAAAAAGTGGCAGTAGTTTGATTTACTGTTGTCGTCTTATCAAGGGGGTTTTTTGTCACCAGCTGCCACTTTCTGTCATCTTTGGAACCATTATCATTTCTCTAAAATCTAAAAGACTCCACTTAATAACAGCTTTGAATACAGGCAGGATCAGTAACCTATACAGTTCTGGGATGACAGAACCGTCAAATGAGAAGAAAGATGTTGCCAAAAAAAAAAAATCCTTAAGAAAAAAACCCAATAAAACAAATAAAAGCTGTAGTACTTCTAAGTGACCTTGATTTCAGAATTAAACAAATCATACACAATTCCATTGTTCTTTTTGGATGCATTCTGCACTTTCCTTGCAACATTTCTTTTTTGTTCTCAGGACTAAGCGAAAACAAAGCCAAGGCTTCCAGAACAACTGCTCAGTGCACAATGAGCACTTGGTATCACATGAGCCCCATAAGCTCCTCACTTGTAAAAGTGCCAGTGATAATTTCCAGTCTCATTCCACTGCCGTCCTGGTACAGCAGCTCTCATTCAGGCTGGGATGGAGCCTCAAAAGCTGCCTCGCTAGGGCAGGCTCACTGGTCAAAAATCGAGCTCTCACTTTTACAGCACCTTTCCATGTTTCCCTGCTGTCTTTCCCAACAGTGCTGTGCTGTCCTTCAGCTGCCAGGGCAGAAGCTGATATGCCTTTGTGCCTTGTCAGGCCAGTTTGTCCATCAAAGCGTTCCAGGTTCAGTTAAACACAATCAAATAAAAGCAAACAAGTTTCTGATCACAAACCTGCTGCACATTCTTACTTGTCACTCTACTATCTTCTGCAGAAAACATCCTTATCCCTTTTGTTGGTTGTTGTGTAATGCTATCCAAAATGAACCTACTTGGAAATTTCTCATGTTGCCTTCTAAAGTCCTGAATTATTTGATGGATGTACTCAGACCAGTGCTATGTGACTTTTATCTTGTAGATCTGAACCTGCACTTCTGCTTCCATGCATTTTGGTAGTTATTTCTACCTATGCAAAACCAATAAAATCACCAAAGGGTCCTCTCTTCTGTCCCCAGTGAAGTATTCTCCCTCCCACAACCTACACAAGCAACACAAGGCAACAGGAAAATGGCTGCTCCAAAACATCTTCCTCCAGCATCTCAGCAGCTGGTCTCCCTCTGCTGCCCATCGACCCCTTTCCAGACCCTTTTCATCACAGGGATCTGGAATGGTTTAATTTCAGCATCTCTTGGTAAAAGGGACATGAAAATAACAAAGTGAATATCCTCTGGAATGTGAAAATGCTGATGTTCTGACTGATTGAAAACCAGGATTGCCAGAATCCAAAGTTGATTATGGTTTTTTTTTGGATTGGGATATGACAAAACTCATACAAAAGTGAGACGGGGGTTGCTAAAAATACCTATTATCTTCTGACAGAAGGCTCACAGTGTAATCACACTGAGGTTTTCTCACGGAGCATGTCCACATTTGAAATTTTAGTCATTTTAACAACTGTTAATCACCACATGCTAACTAGCAGAAGTGTGTGGGGGGGAGATGTTGTATATTTATTTGTTCCAGACTTGGAACATATTAGAATGTAGGCTTTATTCCAGTTTACTGTCCTATGAATGAATGTGTTACCCAATTACAAACGAAAGATATCACAAGAACAAATAAGTAAGGATCTTTACCCAGGATGCTTTTTGATGAGGAAACCCAGAATATGTTTACCACATTTGGTCCAGTGGAAATCTGTTATTCAGCCTTTTAAAAGTGCCTGTGGCACACAGGAACAGAGAAAAATTGCCTGTGTACGGTGGAAGAATAATGGAGAAATGGCTTTTTATTTCACTGATGAGAAAAAGAAATTCTGAAATTAAAAATAGGAAATGCATGGGAAGTATTGGTGTAATTGGATGGATGCCTCTGAAATAATTAGGATGAATGCAGGAGAAGAGCTGATGACCATATTATACATGTGTACATACATATATGAATATATGTATGATTTTTTGTGCAATTCAGCCATTATAATGTCACTGTATTCAACAATACATATGTTCAATATATTTGTAATTATAGCAACATATATTTTGAACATACAAGAACTGAATTTTGGCTTTATTATTTCTTTGACAGATTTTGGAAATGAGAAAACTGAGATCAGGCTTAAAGACAATGATGGCATAATCCAAAATAAATATCTGACAGGTTAAGGAAACTCAGCATCTCTAGAAGCTGAAAATGCAATCCCCACATCTACTGCATATCTTTACAGTCTCTACAAACTGCCTGTATAAATTCCCAGCAAGAGAAAGATGTAAAACATTAAAATAGTTTCTCAGTCTTTGTCAGGGAGGTCTCCAGTGCTGGGAGAACAAGCCAAAAAGGGGAATGTGGTGTCTGTGGTTCAAAATAAAACTACTGGTGTAGGAAGAATACCTTCAGAAGGAGCATCTCTCTGTGTGGAAATAAATGACAAAGGGAAAGGGAATGGAAATGTTCCTGTAGCCTATATTTATTTCTAAATTAAAAAGAAACCCCAGAAAAACAACAAACAGAAGCATTGCAAGGATTTAGTCAGATCCAGCAACTCTGATGCAATTTTGCAAGTAGTTTAATCAACATGCAGCCACTCTCAGGCAAATGAATTGAGAAAAAAGTAATAAACACATGTCTATATGAATCAGCTTTCTACATAGTTGATCCATACTTGTTTTCAGGAAAAACTGTGAATGGAGATTGTTTCTTCTGAAAGAATGAGGCTATGGATCTGTTTCAAGCTGATGGCAAAATATAAGGTATTTTAGAAACAAATAACTACAATGAGTATCCCATAATACTGATAGGATTTGTAGTAAATGTAATAAGAAATAACTGAGTTTAAATATATATCCAGAGTTATGAATTCTTTAGAGGGAAGTCATGCACACAAACCTGTCAGAGCATCTTTGAAAAAACTCAGTGACAGTCAGACAGAAAATAGGAATGTAAAAAATAATTGAAAAATAGAAATGAGATGAATACCAGCAACATCCTGTGCTGAGAGCAGTCTTTGTCACTCCTCCTCCTCCTCCAAAATATAAAAATAAAAAATATTCAATTGCACAAGTGTAGGAACAGAGAAGCATGAGAAAATACAACCAGAGGAGAGAATATAATGCAGACTCTGTCTTGAAAAACAAGTAGGTTTAGACAATCCCCAAAAATGCAGAGAAGGTGACTAGAGGATAATTATGATTATTTTTTATTCCTAGAATACAAGAACTAAGACAACCTGATGAAATGAGGAAGCAGCAGAATCAAAAGAAATTACTTTTACATGTGCTGCTCTATTAAAGTTTACAACATATTCCCAAGTGATGTTGTAGAAGCCCAGGGTACAAATGGCTTCAAAGAGCAACTACACAGGATGATCCCTAAAGTGAAGACCTTTTTTCTTTTCTTAAACAGTTATCTTTGGACAGTTAATTTTCCCTATATAAATATACCTTTAAAATTTATGAGTGTTAATATGCTAAACTGTGCTATTTTTATCATCTGTGATCTCTCCTGTGTCTATATTTCATGCAGCAATTGCCCTTCCCCTTTGTCAAAATTTTCTTACAGAAGTTTAACTTTCATGTCTATGTATGAGGATTAACTTAAGCCATCCTTTGAAAAATGGACTTGTATCTAGCTTTAATTGGGCAGCATGGGTGATTTCAGACTGTCCAGTTTTCAGTAGATGGAGGACATAAGTAGCACATTTTAAAGTTCTTCTGACACCAGTCAAGTGTTTGCAGGGTTAAGTTAGAAGAATCCATGCAGATGAACAACAATAAAAATGCTGATGTGTTTACTTTTTCAACAGCTCAGTTGACAGGACAGTTATGTGGTGGACACTTTTCCTTCTGCCTACATTAACACCTTAATGAAGCCCTGACAAACATTACTCCTGCACTAAGATTCCAGGCTGCTGCAAACACAGTTGGGCCAGATCAAATGAAGGGTTTAGATTCCAGCAAGGCAGGATTTTTAAAAGCAGCTCATGGCAGTGCATTGAGAGGTCACTGCTCCAGGAAAATGCTCTGAAATTCCTGCTCACTGTTAATAAAAGTGTGATGCTGAACTCTAGTGCCACCTCTGCAGTTTAATATCTTTCCTTACTTCAAGACTCAACCCTTCAGTCCCATCCTAGAAGTAGACACCTTCATAGTTTCATAACAAACATCTGGTCAAGAAACTTAAGATTTTTTTTTCAGTGCTTTTACAATTTTGCCAAAGTCAGTTCTCATCTTTATTCTGGGAGGGTGTGTAGGCACCACCTTACAAGCTAGTGACAACACACCAGCATCCGCGTCTGTGGAAAATGAATCGCTGTGAAGAGGTGAAAGCAAGGTTTGCACATTAAAGGACAGAATCAAATAGCACCATCAAAACACACACACATCACCTTCTCATTTCTGGGTGCTACACAAGAGTAGTGACATTGGAGACTAATGGGTGGTTTGTTAGCGGGAGCTGCTCTGCACTCCTGGTTAGCATTGTGCCAGCCAGATTATCTTTTGTTTTTACTCGTATCCGTTACAAGCAGCTAATCTCACACCGAGGTGAACTCCATAGTGTGCTGAAATCATGTGTCTCATCTGGAAAACTCTCTCATGCACGTGCTTATTCCTCCAGCTATAAATATCCCAAAGCAAAACCTCCGAAATGGCACCCTCCTCTGACTCAGCCGCACCCACAACCAAACACACTTATCTGGCAATCACAGCAGCTCCAACACAGCTGAAAACTGCAGGAAACTTCATAGCAAAACAAATTGGACTGTGACGAGTGCCTGCAAAGCTCCGGAGATCCCAATTCCTGTCACTCGACTGCAGCAGATCAAATGTCAAGGGCCAACAGCTATACGGCAGTGCCCAGCCTGCACGCCTTCCCTCAGCCATGTAGGAGCCATGCGTGTTGCCCTGGTCTTGCCTCCATCACAGCAATGGAATCTGCCCCCAGACAGGGCTGAAAATTTCCTTTGCTTCATGTATATTCTGTGGGGGTAATCCTCTGCAACATAGATGCTTCCAGCAGGTACGTGATTTCCGCTGGGAATGCCACGAAGCAAGAGTGCATGCAGGATTTGTCTTTGTCTGCTGCAAAAAGGTTAAGCACACTGCAATTCAGAAATTTGTACATATGTATATCAAGGCTCCTCAGTTCTGAGTTCTCTATTGTGTTACCCTCTAGAAGAGATGGAAGGCTCAAAGTCACCTTGAAATTTTTTTTGTGCAATGATTAAGGGCCAAAAGAAGCAAGCACACACTGCAAGGTATATGAAGCAAGACTATGCCAGACCTCATGACACACCTCTTGTTCTTGTCTACATAAATACTTTCAGGCATTTAGACAAACCTCCATCCAAAGGACGTTTCCAGAAAACTCACATTTTGCCTTCCATTGTAGCCTCGACAAGATGGTACATCACCAGGAAATGGACCTTCTCCAGAAGATACTGAGACCTTTTTCAAGTAGGCACAGCTTGTTAAGCATATTGTGATTTGACTTCAGAATAGATCGGGAATACACTTTCCCCCCCACATTTCCATGGAGTTGCAATCACACAGGTTAGGAACAGTCCACCTGCAGCACTGAGAAGCACTGGCAGATGGTGATGGCTTATAGTCATACTTACCTGCCCCCAGTTCCAAAACTTGCAAAAGGAAACTCCAGGTCTGGCCTAGCAGAGGTACCCTGATGCAGCTGATCCTGATGCACCTATATGCTTTTTGAGGCACCTGAAAACAGAAGCAAGAAGAGGTTGGCAGGAAAATGGCCAAAGCAGAACTTGCTTCTCCTCCTGCAGCTCCCACTCCAGTTCCTGTGCCTGGCAGGAGGTGTAAAGCACGCTCTGTACTCCCTTGTGAGACGGCATGACTACGGAGCTGCCTGACTTTGGCTCTACTGAAGTATTATTTTCAGCAATACCCCAAACATGTTGAGTTCACTGTCAAGCTAAGGAGTGACTGCTTTGTCTATTTCATCTCTTTTTATTTTGAACTTTTCCTTTCGGAAATTTCAAGGAAAATTCACACCAACTAGGCACCTGCCTTGGCTACTAACAGTAGTGTTTCCAAAACCTGGAAACTCTATAGAGACTAAGCTGACCACCCACTAGGTCAGGGCTGACGGAGAGAGGCTTTACATTGTGGGAAAATTGAATGAAGCTGGTTTTTCTTGTGGCTTCATTCTGCAGCTGGGAAGAAGGCTTCTGGTCTTCAAGAGTTGTCAGCTGAGAATTATTCAACAGTAGAAATTCCTCCAAAGGAAAATAAACAGAAGACATTTCAAGTGGCTTCAGCAATGCAAGACATAAAAAAAGTGAGAAAAATCTACAGACATTTCTCACCACCCTTGTGCTTAAAGCACTCTAATTCCTTCTTAACTTTTTATTTGTTGAAAGAAAAACATTGTTTCAATATAATGAAATTTACGGTCTAGTGAGGAAAAGGGGCCAGCCATGTGACCTCCTGACATTTCCTAACCAGAATACTTGCAAGTTATATGGGGTCATATGCTTCTTTCCTTTTCTTAATTCATTTATTTTTTTTTATATTCATGCCATATTCTAAGTACAAACATTTCACCATATCACAAGCCCCAAGCTTTTGCCATTAACACTATCTGGCTGGAGTCAACTTTAACACTACCAGAAAAAATGATGCTCATTTTAGAAACCTTTTTGCCCAGAGCTTTTCAAATTTGATGAATTTGCTGAGGCCAGGCAAACATTTTCAAATGGAAAGACACTAAATTTAGGCACAACTTGATAGTCAATGGATGACCTGGAGAGCTGAAGAGGCATTTTCTGCATTTCCTCCTGTACACAGCAACTGAGTAGCACAAAGCCACAGCGCAGTGAGGAGCACCTCTCTCTCTCTTGCTGGCGAAATATCTCAGATAAGTGGAAGAGGTCAATTTAATAACCTAGATTGCCCTCAACTATTAAGTCAGATTAAAATGTCAAGCCCCTCCAATGCCAGAATTTAGGGCACTTGGTATTCCTCGCCTGGCATTTTTCAAAGACAGGGGCCATCTGCACATCCTGGGCCCCGTCCAGGTTCGCACTCCCAGCGCCTCAGTGTGGAGATGTTCAGTTTTGGTGGTTTGTCCCCCCATTTAATTTCAAAAGAAGTAAAATGAAATTATCTTTTTTTTTTTTTCTTTCCGTTTGGCCCAATAAGATCTCCATATTTTTAAATTACCATCTCTTTGCATGTGTTCTCTGTAGAGCTGCCAGTCAATGTCAAATGAGGTGTATAAATCAAAACTCTGGTTATGTTCTGATAGCATTATATAGACTGGCAGAAAAACACAGGTGAACGAGTGTCACATCTACATGAGATTTTTTTCTCCCTTTTTAAATTGAGACATCTGTCTAATCTCAGTACTTCCCAGTAAATGAATATAGGCACCTCAGAAGCTTATCTAAGCTTGATGTTAAAGAAAAACATTTCTATGGGCACATTTGTACCTGTCAGCACTTACTGTAGAGATCTCTCTCTATATATATTAACGTGAGTGACATCAGAATAATTAAAATTATTGTTAATGTTAACACTGCTTTAGCACCCATTTTACCCTATTTTGAAAGGGAGACTTTCCATGAACCCAAATGCAAGTGGGTATTGGATCATTTTTCAAAAACTTTGTGGAAATCAGGGAAGGACAAAGTCAAAGAGAAGGAAAGTCAGCAATGCACATCGCAGGGGATTATGGATGTATACATTTATCTATATGCTGGACTGATAAGCTTTCTCTGAGCTGTTTTTGCGAGGCAGTCATTTAATGTTGAACAAAAGTACAGCTGAGACTTTCTTTTCCCCACATCTAGCCACATCTGCACTTGAGTGAAATGCCTTACGTGTAAACCAAGCCCACTCAAAGACACCTCAACCTTGACATTTTGTTTTCATTTGCAAAACTCTGTTTCTTTACAGCACCACTTGCCCGACATGCTCCCATGTGAAGCAGAGTTATCAGAATAATAATTAACAGGCTCTCATTAATTTAGGATCAAACAATACCCCCTAATGAAGCAGGGACCAACCAATGTGATCCCTTAAAGTGAGGCGTATGCTTTTCTTACACCTCGTGGCATCTAATCTGCCGTAACCATTAGGCACCGAGCTGACCGTAAAGGCCCGTGTAACATTGAGTCAAGGACAGTTAATGGATGCTGGAGCACAAACAAGAGTGCTCCAAGCATGTCAGTCAAGACTAACCTGAGGCAAAAACATCAAAATGCAGGTTGGAGTTTTGACATTCCTGCAGGCTCTGTACGCCTCGCCAGTGAATTTTTAAAGTCAATATCCCCCTCCTGCTCGCAAACACTTTCTATCTGATGAGTAGCAGTAATGTGGATCTGATTGAACTTTGACTAAAGTATTACTTAAAAGGCAGCTTTGAATGCGTATGCGTGTGTGTGTGTTGGTTTTTTTTTTAATAAATGTCTGTGATAACAATAAAGACAGTTTACACAGATTATCACAGGCTGTGTCTTTAGACTTCAAGGTTATATGATTAGGAAATTAGAAAAGAGATGAGATTAGAAAAACCACAGAACATTTTGAAAAAGAAAGCTTTTTAGAAATTATCTGTGTACTGAATTTGCACAGAATCTGATAGATAAATCTTCTCATATTTGGAAATGGATAAATGCTACAATGTAAATAGAAGGAACCGGCTTGGGAGCACACGTCTGGCAAAAGTTCAAAAGCATGTTAAGTATTCTAATTTGTTTAAAGCTTACTTATAAAAAAATGCATATTGTGATATAAAATGTAATGATTTCTGCATGGAAATGTAATGAGCAATAATAATTGCTCTGGATGAGCATAGCACACAGCATTAGAAAGTGCAATCCCTTTGCTTTCAGATTCCACATTAAACCTTTATTTTCTCTTTCCCCTTTGCACAGTGGAGTGCAATCATTAAGGCAAATGGACACAAAATTTAAGCCAAGATCATTCCTAGTATTGGGCACTACACAGAAGCAGACAGGGTGCCATAAAATTGGGGTGGTGGCGGCAATAAGCACACTTCCTATTACTGGAAAAGAAGGTGTGCTTTCAAGGGGAAATGGTATTAGTTGAGGTGGTACATTATTATTTAGAAGTCCTGACCAAAATTTCCAAGCAAGCTATAAAACTTGATTAATTTAGGAAGCCATGCATTCTTTGAAGAGTTTCTGATACTGCACTTATGGTAACATTATGATGGGGGTCATTCTGCTATTGGAGCACATCAGTGGGTGAGCTATTTGATGTGGTTTTCATTTGTCTTGTGACCTTTCACTTGGCACTGTCCTGTTGTTTCGTTGCTTGTAACTTTTTTAACCTTTTAATTTTTTCGTGGACTCGAGATCATGCGTATTCCAGGGACACAGCAGTACAAATATTTTGCATTAACTGCACACACCTTGGGCATACTTTTTTTTCCTTTGGCTCTTGGCTTCATGTAGCATTGCTATGTCCTATTAAACGGTTGTATTTCAGCCCGGAGATGGCTGCATTCATCAGTGGAGAAATTCTTACCTCAAAAGTATAGGGCTTGTTAAGAGCTCAGATTTCTCTGGGTCTTTTGGGAATTCACTATGCTATACAAGTAAATGCGTAATAAATCTCCAAATATTTTCTTAGATAAAAAAAAAAAAATTGAAAGTCTTTAGCTAAACCCTTATGTACTGTGATTTCTTCTCTGTGAAGAACGTTTATTTGATGCTGATTTTTTTTTGGTTTAATGTTTTTTTTCAGCCAACTTTAATAAGATCCATGTCCCAGAGCAAAATACACATTTTTCACTTTCTTTTTTTTAGAAAGTACTCTGTGATAACAATAAAGACATTTTTGTTTTAACAAAAATGTTTTAACATTTTGTGATAACAATAAAGAGCATTTTAACAGATTATCACAGCCCATTAGGTTTCCACTGAATTCTTTTTCCTGACCAAAGACCTGTAGTGCAATGAAGAAATAAAATTTTCAAATACCAAAAACAGTTTTCTACAACATCATGTTTTTCTTTCTTGCATGTGACTTAGCATAGTCTAATGATCTCATGGTAATGTCATGGCAACTCTGTGGAGCACAGACCATATTAAGATGTCATTCTGATGGCAAAATGATGGCAATTCAAGCCTGCAGAGACTTTATGACGAGCAATGGCAAAACAAACTCAATACAAGTCTATACAGAGCACATTATCGTGTCAAGAGAACAGTATAATCTAATAGATCTTTTCTGCCTCTAACTTCTGTGAAAGCAGTGTTGATACCTGCCTAAGAGAAGAGAAGTGTAGCATTGAGCCAGCAGCAAAATGAAATCAGTATCTGCTCTTACCTCCTCTCCCAAGTATTGTTTATGAGCCGCTACACTGCCTGAGCATATTAAACTGCACTAAGCCTTTTTATCTAAGATTTGTTCACAATGACTATCTTTGTCTTTCATCACCTAATTAAAAGAGAAAAGAAAGCGCCAGAAAAATGCAATGACTGTGAGGTGTGCAGTAGGGAAATACAGTCCTAGTCTTCAGCCTGTTTTGCAGTTGCTCTGGGGTAATGCCAGTCTCCAGGATGCCAGCTGGTCTAGCAAGGAGCCACCAAACCCCAGCAGTGGCATCATTCATGATGCCAGGGAAAGGCAGCATCCTCCCATGCTTCAGTTTCACAGACACCTGGATGATGCAGGGGGACTGGGATGGCAGCAGTCCCAGCATGAGCAGGTCCCCAGACTGTAACTGTGACAAGGGGACAGTGGCACCTGGGAGCATTGGTGACCTGACTACAGAGCTGTGCTATGGCCAGAGGAGATGCCAGCTTGAATCCCTGCCGTACGATCCAGTTTAGCACAAGACTCAGCCATATGGGTCACTATGATCTGATTAAATTAAGGATGCTAGAGAAGCCTTAAACCTGAATTTCCTATTTTAATTTGAATGTTACTTTTTTATGCTTAGTTAATAGTCATAATCATGTAGAGTGTGCTAGTCCATTACCACTATGTTAATGGCCAGCTAATACTCAGAAGCCCTTGGCATTGCCTTGGGGCTTGAATTCCCAGATGGTCATTAACTACCTAATAAAAGACCACCACATCATCCATAATTACTTAACATCTTGTACTTGAAAACATATTAAACAAAGTGAGCTTTTAAATATTTAGAACTAAATTACATTAAATAAATGTTATACTTGGTAAATAAATTCAGAGGTGGGGATGTACTATATGGAATTAAAATCTTGCTGCTGCTTCCTCATGACTCAATTGGTTCAGCATGGAAAATGAAAACACTCAGCCCATTTTCAGAGGGTCACTGTGATTCATTTCTAGGTAATGCTGCTCTTTAATACTGAGGGATGCATGACAGCAAGGTGTTGCTTTTGCTTTTCATATTAGGTACATTAATTAAAGTTATAAGGAAAATCTCTGCATGTGCTGGTATCTGTTCGAGTATTAAAATGATGAAGCTTGTGCTAAGTTTCTAAGGATGTTTCTTGTTTTATGAGGCAACAGTGAGCTGTTGATAAAATCCTTTACATTTTCTTTGCTTACAATCAGCAGCTCTAATCACTGGTGTTTAGGGTTTTTTTGTGTTAAGTCCTACTTCTGGTTTTAATGCTTAAATTATAATTATTTTTTTTATCAAACAAAAGAGCATTATAAACTAAAGAGCCAGGCCTACAGACAGAAAACAAGTGTGTCTTCAATCAGTGAAACCAATAGAATCAGACATGTAGCTCAACACTGCTTATTTTCCCAAGAATTAGCAAGAAGCAGGTCTGCACACCTGAGGCTGGGCTGAGGTGAAGGACTCATTTGGCGCTGTCCTGGAGATAAACTGTGAGCTCAACACAATTTGGATCCAGGACCTTGAGGTGAAAGGCTCTGTGTTGCCCCACCTCTTCCTGAGCCGTGGGGTTCCCCTCTGAGCACGCTCATTTGTTAATTTTCTTTTGAAGTTAATGGCAGGATGTGCCTCCCTGTCTGTATTTTTACTGGCTTCATTATTGTTCATTGAATATTTTGAGGCGTCTGAGAGAGAAACACGGGTAGATTTGCTATTGCAGAAACTTCTTTTCCAGGAGGAATTTGACATTTTTTACGTACATCCTGGGCCTTGGATCCATCATGAGTGAAAAGAGTCAGAGTTTGGGGAATATCAGGCTTCTGCATGTGTGTGATGGATATAGCTCTCCCAAGAGCATAATCAGTTATCCCATGTTTTCTGACACAAGCTAAGGAGAGTTCAGCAGGCACAGAAAGAGAATTTTACTGTTCCTGAAGGAGATGGGCACTCCATGGCTCTTTGCTCCAGCAGTGCAAGGTAGAGCCTTCCCCTCTGGTGCGCCAGTCCCTTACAGAATGCCAGGGAGCTTACAGAGAGAGCACATCAGGGATGAATGTCCTGGAGCAGTAAACTAGAGTACATCAGGATCTGCATGATCCAGACCTCAGAGAGCTCTTTCTTTCCACTTAAATGTGCTCAACCCCAGGGGTTAATCCACAAAAGCATGCTCTGATTCCCAGTGTAACTCAGACAGTTCCAGTAGGGTCTGGGAAAACTGCTGGACTCCTAGCACCTCCCAGACCATGTTTCTTCCTCCAGGTGTCCAGATAAGCATTTATATTCCAACTTCAGCCGGCAACTGACAGATTTCTGGAAACACTGACATATCAAATAGAGTTAAGTGTTGAACCTGCTGCGGAGATTTTTGAGAAACACATTCATTTCTCCCCTATAGCAACAATGTTGAAATAACTCTGGAAATCTGCTAATTAATTTTAAAGCTATAGGTCTGTGTTTTTCTATAGGGAAGAGAATAACTTTAGCAATCACAACATGTGACTCCAAGAGAAATATAAATCTTTATAGTTGCTACATCCAAATGATTTACCACTGAAGGGAAGCATGCTTTTGTCATCCAGAAGGATACCTCCAACCAAGAATATTCTGCCAATCCGCTATCCAATATGCCTAATTGAAAGAATACTTCTAATGGAAATCAAAGAGAAAAAACATTTTATCATTTTTTTTCCACCAAGCATACTTTTTCACGCACTCCAAGAATCACATTGGACTGAAACATGCTGTTCATTTCCTGAAGTAAAGAAAATATTTAGGAGAGTGGGCACAAGGACTTTAGCCTGTTATGTGCACTAATTGTCTTTGCTTCCCCCTACTTTTCTAATGAGTCTTTCTCATGTGGATGCATAACCAAAAATTCTTCTAGGAAGAAAGGAGGGAAGGCAGAGGGCACACTGTGCCAATTCCAAAGTAATTTTCAAGCTATGGCAAGAACCCAGAGAGGTGTTATCAAAATCAAGGACATTTCTATGTAAATTTTGATGCAATAGGAATCTCTGCTTACTGGTGATATATACTTCACATGTGGATTAATTAGCAGGAGGCAAAACGGTGCTGCAGAACACAGAAAGCCGAGCCCTCCCTACAAAAAAGGGGGTTTGTTGATATTTTTTGAGAGGTGTCAATGCTGACTCAGATGTGCAGTTCAGAAAACTGAGGCACAGACCAGGTGGCCTGTCACAGGTAATCTCTGCAGTCTTGGATAACTTTTCTGTCCTTCCTCTGGCCTGAGAACAGAGCACTGACATATCCTTGAGGATCTTAACTGCATTTCACATTTCAGGGTGTGTTATCTCCTGGCCACTGGTATTTGCTTGTTAAGCAATGGGTGCTTGTGTGACTGTTCATCTTCATTGATGAAACACCACCAGAAGAGCTGTTTCTGCACTGGGATGATTATGAAGCCATGTGCTAATCAATGCCAGTGGAGGAAATGGCCCACCCTGCTGGTGGGTGGCCTGGTGACTGCCTTTTAGACAATGGTGCCAGTGTCACCCAGAACTTTGGGCTGCATGGGACAAGCTATGTGCCTGGACAGCCCAGGCAGCAGGATTGTTTATGCTGATGCTTCTCATGGCATTGCCCCACCAAGAAATTTTTCCTTTGCTTGGTAGGTCCTTGTTTCTGCCCAGGTGTATTTTGCTGCTAGTTTTGATTGCCTTGGAGCATGTCTCTGATGCTGCTAATCTGCTGTTTAGGAAGGATGGATTGTGTTACTTAGAGGATACAGACTGGATAGGACTCTATGAATTAGCACCAAAGCAGAGATGATTTTATTTATTTAGGTAGGTAAAATTTATATTTTTTTAGATATGGAGAACTGATACCTAATTTCAGAAGACTATTTCTATTTGCAGTCATTCCTCAAGCCATTGCTTTGCAGCCTTATTCTTAGCTGTGGAGATCCCTGAACAAGTTAATTGCCCACCATCAGCATTCATCTTTCTCCTTTAGCAGATTGTAAGTATCAGAAAATCACACTTATTGTGCTAGACTTTAACTTCACAAATTGAGATGACTTGTCACTTGATTCCCCAAATGACACTCCTGGGTATGAATAGTACTAGGCTGTATTTATTACAGCTATTCTAAAAGGGCTCTTCGTTGCCCCCAGTAAAGTGCAGGAAGCAGAGAACATCCATGGCATTTTTCATTTCTCAAACAATTCTTGGCGATTTCCAGGTTTTGATCACTATCATTTTAGCTTTGGACTTTTATTAAAAGTGTTTTGAGTTTGACACAATTGTAGTGGCAGATAGAGTGGGTAGATAAATGTAGCCTTCTGAACAGGCTTAATACCAAAAGTGGCTAAAAGGAATGGCAAGGTATTTCACCTATGAAAATTTCCCATCCAGAAGATTTGCCACTTACTGCTGATAATCCTTTTAGCCTCAAAGGGTCAAAAGGTGAAAATGATTGAGGTACCTTTTGCTATGAATATTTCACAAGCCGCATATCCCTTTTTCACTGAGATCTACGTGCTGACTGAGGGCTTCTTCAGGATGAGTCCTTAGTTGACTGATGAATACAAAACACCTCTTGAACAAAAGGCATTCAAGATTAGCGGAAGACAAGACAGCCTACTTTAGTTTCTGTGAGCAGTACCTGGAGTATCAATGGAGATAAAACACTGAGTGACAGGTAACTGAAATACAGAATAACACCATATATTGTTCTCCTATTGATTGGGGAAATAATGAGAAAGTTAGCAAGTCACAGTAATGTCACAGGCAGTGATGAACTTTGGAGAACTCAAGGACCAAAAAGTAACATGAAACAAGGAGCAAAATGAAGATAATATTTGGTTACAGTACAGTTCTCAAATTGTAGTGAAACACATCCCTTCGCCTTTGAGTATGCTCGGTTTTTAAAGCGAAGACAATGGGAAGAAATTGCTGGCTGAAACAATATAGCTATTTTCTTTTACTCCAGTCAGTAATGTGAACTTCTTGGAAGACATCTTCTTTCACCACACTATTGCGGCTGGGGACATTTAGAGGCTATGAACCAAAATTATCCTCTCTATGCATAGCCTTTCTAGTGTCATATCCTGCAAGGTATTGTGGTAATTGAAGACATTCAGTACCAAGAATTGAGTATTGTTTCTCTATGGCATTGAGATGAAAAAGCCAATCCCTTTGAAGAGGCTTCTCTTGCAAAAGAGAAGCAGCACCTTAGCAAAACATATCTGGAGAAGTTATTCTTTCTTTCACACATAGACAACATTTGGATGGCTTTTATCTCAGTAAGGCAGAAGACTCTGCCCCTGCCAAGGGGTCCCCAACTCAGCCCCAGATGTGGGAGCTCCCAACTTCTCCCAAGCCACGCGGCAAGGATCCTGTGGGCCAGCACCCATTGCCTTTTCTATAGGCTGAGTCAAAGCTAGGCCAAAGAAAATAACCACAATAGCAACAAAAAAGCTTCTGCACCACCTGGGACTTCTTTACTTAGATAATATTGTAAGTATATAAATAGGGCTGTCTTTTCATCACTTGAACAGAACAGAGCTTATGTCAGTCATAAATCCTTTTCCATTTAAAATAAGGAGAAAATGCACATGAATGAAATTCCTTTACTTAAAATGAGGCATCCGAATCTTAAATAAAGATAAAATTGAATTGTGCTTCTCATCTACTTTTCAAACTGTTTCTTCTTATTGTTCTCAGGAGCTGCCTTTTTCCTAGCAGAGAGTTCCTCTAAAAATATCCCTAAGTGTTATATTTTTAGGTGTAATCTTTAAGAGTCAGGAAGAACCATGTCACCCTAATGCAGGACACATTTCAACAGCTTCATCATCACAACCACAAACATTTCAGATGGATTTAAGAGCTACGGGGATTCAGCAACTCCTTTCAATGGGGTTTCAGCACCCGCTTTTTCAGTCTTCCACAAAAGCTGTAGAGCTCCAGATATAAAGCATTGTGATCTAGACCTAAGGAAAGGGCAGAAGGGAAGTTCCGGGAAGTTCCAGAAAGTTTTGGGAAGTTTGGGAAAGGGAAGTTCTGGGAAGGGAAGTTCTGGGAAGTTCTGGGAAGTTCCAGAAAGTTCCAGAAAGTTCCGGGAAGGGAAGTTCCAGGAAGGGAAGTTCCAGGAAGGAAAGTTCCAGGAAGGGAAGGGAAGGGAAGGGAAGGGAAGTTCTGGGAAGGGAAGGAAAGTTCTGGGAAGGGAAGNGAAAGGAAAGGAAAGGAAAGGAAAGGAAAGGAAAGGAAAGTTCCTCCTCAGCTGTCCCAGGTCCTCCCCAGCTGTCCCCAGTGTTCTAAGTGAGAGTCTGCCTGATCCCTTTAGCTTGCAGGTGCTTTCAGGTCTCTTAGTTTAGAGAAAACCTCACCTCTGTTTGAAGAGGTTCAGGTCAAGATTTTGACATCCATTTATTGGTTTGCTTTTCTGATATAAAAAAAATCAAATTAATTGTTTTGTTTGCTTTATGCTGGAACATAGAAATGTCATGGAGCTGGCCTGGTTACACAGTCTGAATTTAGACATTCAGACTTCAGTGCTCTTCACTCTGAAAATGTAATAAACATGTGGCAATTAAGCTTCATTAGGTCTACTCAGCTATCTGGTTGCATTTGTGAAGCTATTTCCACAAATTCCAGGTTGAAGCGTGGGGTGGATGGGACAGCAGAGGGTGTGAAACAGGGTATTTGCTCCTTTTCCAGGATCAAGAGGCATTTGCTATTCCAAGCAGAGAGCTAGAAGAGCAGCCCTCAAACCTTTTCTGCAGATGGGCACTGGAAATGTATGAAGCCCTATAATCAAAGTAATAAATACATGCTTCCAAGATTGCCCTTTACATGCAGTTTTAGGCAGCTCATTCACTAGTGTTTGCCCCCAGACTGCTGTGCACCCTCATGTTCCACAAAAGCTGGAATTTCTCTCCTAAACATGTAGGAAACATCAACTCATGCCTTATCTTCAGCATGCTTCTCCTTCCACGCTATAACCAGCTATGCTGTTAAAGCATAATACCTGGTTATGAGGGCAAGATACCCAATTTATATAAGATATTCTCCTTCCTGCAGGCAGTCATGAGGATGTTTAGGAGGGAATTTGCACCTTATCGGTTCTCCCTTGTGTAAGACCCAGCCAGAGTCTGAAGTTGTAGCATACAAGAAAAATCTGAGGATGGCCACAAGACACAGCCCTTTGCTGCTTATGAGGAGCACAGAGCACACAGAGCAAAGGTAATTTTGCTTGGGTCTTACCACATGCCACACACTGTAAACTGCCTTTAAAAAGAAGAATTGTCTTGCCTTTAATGGGAAGTCTATTCAGCCATCAATTTGTTTATAAAAAGTTGAAATTAATGACAAGTAATCCCTCATAAAATAATGTCCTTGTGTTCAGGTTCAGGTTTTCTGGCTACAAAACATTCGCTACCCATTTTCTGCTCCACTATTAACGGATAAGAGAAAAGAAGGGGAATTTGTTACTAAATGTAGGATATGCATCTCATGCCATCAGATTACATCAGGTTCATCAAGTCATGCTTATATAACTTGATTTTAATTTATGGGTTTTATTGTTGGCAGGTTTCTGAGATTATGATTTGATTGAACGTCTGTTGAATGTCTGTAAAATATCTGTTAGTTTGTAAATGGACTCTAATGGATTACGGTGCTTGAATCTTTTCTTACAGAGCTGTTCACCTTTGCGTGGTATAGTAGACAAGTCACATCTTGCTTTGACTGCATGCAGCATCAGCTGTAATAACTATATGTCAGAGGCTGTAGCATTGAAGATACAATCTGCTTAAAATCACTGAACACATATCCAAGGAGAAATGCTTAGTGTCCAGGAGAGCTCCAACAGAACAACTCACTCTGGTCTGCATTTTTAGAAATGCCTCCATTATTTTACTTTATGATTTACATTATTTATTACAGAAGGTTTCTTTGACACCAAAACTTTTAAAAGATCTTTTAAGATTAAGGGGTCATTTATCTGCTGGTTTTATCAAGCTGGACTGCCTAGAAAAAATGGTGGAACTAGAAAATCACTTTGGCTTCCTCTTACCTGGGGTGGCTACTGAAAGCTTGACTCTGTTTTAAACCAGACAGAAGATCTCCAAGGGTCTCTGGAAGCTGAAGGTGCCTCACTTGCTCTGGTACAATCCAGGAATAGCTGCTCCAAGGCAAGCCAAGTTTCACCCACGTGTGAAGCTTTGTGCTGTCTGGTTCTGTTGCTGCCAGTCATTCAGGTTGTTCACTCAGCTGCCCTGAACCTCCATTCTTTTTTCTTTCAGCGGAAATAGAGAGATGGGTATGATAAAACAGCAGTAGAGAGCTCTTCTGCCACCACAACAAAATCACTGGGCAAGCATTAAGAGAGGTTATTTAACACAGGAAAACAGTCACACAAATAAGGAAATTTAAACTAGGCAGCATGATAGTTATTAAGGTAGACACTTTTTAAGGTTTTGAAAGAGAGAAAAACACAGTAGGAGGTCAAACACTCAAATACTTTTTAATCTGTTAGTCTTTTTCTGATACACACAGAATAACTACAAAATGGCAATGGGTCTGAAATTTCTTAAACACAACATTTCTTAAGCCTCCCTACATAGGCTGTGATCACCAGTTCAACAGAAACATTGCACAGCTTGTGTTTACAGCCTTGGGTGCAACTGGACATTTATGAATCTGTGAATCCTGAGCTGTGGTCCTGAGGCTTGGCATGCCACTGGGACCACCAGCTTCTTGATGGTGTTGAAGAGATTCTGACCCTGCAGAAAAATACTTCTGAGAGCATCAGTTCCCCCAGCTCTCCTTGCTGCAGAAAGTTAGCACAAGGCTGCAGAAAAAGGCTGTTTAGCATTGAGGTGGAAAAGTTATGCGTCCTGGAGGAAAGTACCAGATGTCAGGGAGGTTCAGTAGAGAGGCAAATACTTAGAAACCAACCCAAGGTGTTTCATGGTTATGCTCTTAACTTGTTCCACATGAATTCCAATTGAAAAGGAGCTCCTGCCCTCCATTTTGTAGCCCTTTCAAGCCTGTGTGACCTGGGTGTGTTTCACATCTCAGCTTGCAGCAGACATTGCACACAAGTGCAATCAATCTACACTCATCTTGTCCTCAGTGTGACATCATTTAGTATTGTCTGGCCCAACAGGACTTATTTTTCATGGGTGTGTGATATGGAACCTCAGCAATATGGACTGAATCGCCATGACAGGTCCCAAATTCTGGCTATAGGCAAGATGTGGCACAGAAGAAGTAGTTGAGAAGGAATTGACAATTTACATGGAAATTGTTGGGCAAGAAGATGAGCAGGATGCTGCATTGTCACTGGTTGAGCTGAAGGAAGACCCCTGAGTTCCATTCTGGGTTTTGGGAGAAGCCAGCGCCTCTCTCCAGCTGCAGAGACCTGTTCCCTTTGCATCTTGAGCATTGGCTGCTCCTCAGTGAAAGTGGACCTTCCCAGGACGATATGGCATGACTCAGGGCAGAGCAGTGACACCATCAAGCTGCACAACAGCTCCCCATATGTTTTTGTGCTTGCCCTGACTTCTTGATGCCACACCAGATGCCAGTGGGCCAGAGATGGCACCTGGGGCTCAGCACAGTGTGGGGTCATCGTCTGCATGGCCCTTTTCCTTCTGCCGCCCTTCTACACAAGCATCAGGAAGCTGGAAAGCAGCAGAGAAATCCCTGTGCTGGCTGGCAGGAGGTGGCTATCGTGTGACTCTGGGCAGGCGGTGAGAAGAGGGCATCACCTTGGACTGCCTAGAGGAGAAGGTAAAGGGAAGAGCAGCAAATTGCAGAATTTAAGCAAAACTGAGATCCTCACTGCTAAGCTTTCCCTATCCCCAGAGCCTCCTCAGCACACAACAGCCAGCAAAGGCCACAGCAACAACCAGAAATTTTCACACAGGCTGAACTGTCTCTTAGAAAAACATCAATCCGTGCCCAGTCCCTCAAGTTTTATGCATTATAAGTGGTACAAACCAGACAACTTTGTCACTTAGACTTTTACGAGCAGTTTGCCTCCATTATTTTTGATAAAGTTTCTATTGCTCTTTGTAACATTGTCCACTTATGTATGGACAAAGACAAAAATTTAGAAAAAATAGCTGGCACCTCTTTTTGCTGTCTATGACTGGCCTGTAGCAAAGACCTCCTATCTTTCTCCAGGAGAAGATGTGCTGGGTGAAATCCCCATGGTGGGATCTGAAAGGGAGCAGCAGAGCCCCAGAGCCCCAGGCAAACACTGACACCCCTGTCCAGAGGAATTATTATTTATACTGCTAGATAGTTTTCTTCTGTGAAACAACTGGAAGTGATTTACCCCACAAATGTCTGGCTGCCGGCTGGGTAAGTAGCCAGCAAATGCAAGAGGAATCAGATCATGCCAGACTCAGCTAGCTGTACATGATCCATTGCTGATCCATCTGCAGCATATGATATTCACTGGTTTCTCTGCTCCAGACTGGTTGGGAGAGAGATACTTGAAGAAACGGGAAGCTGTGTCTCCACAGCTGAGTGGTTTCCTAGCTTTATGTCACCATGGTGTGCCTTCTGGCTGCTCAAACGCTTCTAAACCAGAGCCCCACCACATTTATACCATTGTAATTTAATACACTTATTTTTTGCATTAGAAGCTTTGTGGAATATTCAGCTTTTGCCCATTTCTATATAAAATAATCTAAAATTACATATCTTGGACAGTCTACTGAGCAGTGCCTCAGTGTAAGTAAAGAACCTCCAGAGACATGTCCTGCTTCTTGAGCATCTTTCCCTCATGGAGGTTTGTGGATATACACATCAAACTGTGGGTGCAGAGGGGTATCCTGAGGGCTTGTTCTACCTTAATGTATGTTTTGTTTTGAAGAAAATAAATGTCTGTCTCTGCCTAGAGGCCTGGATAGGGTGCATTTTCTAACCTGAAACTCAGCCTAGGAGGTACCACACCTCTTAGCAATGCTCTAGGAGCAAAGTAGATCATTCAGATAAGAGAGATCTCAGTGGAAATTAACTGTCCTGGCATAAAGCTACCTTAACTCAGGGGGCTATCTATAGTTTAGGCTTAAGCATACTCCACGCTGGTTATGTGCTGCTCAGACTTGAAAGGTGTTGGGATTAGAGCTCTGCTGTACATCCACATCAGAAGGTGAGGATCATTAAAGTAACATTCTCCTATACAACAGTGATGCAGGTCAAGGTGATCAAGGCTTTTACCCATTCTCTGAAAACCATATAGGTCAAAGTTGTTCTGTAAAATTTATCAGCTTTGATTCCCTTTCCTTCTTATATATTCTATGTGTGAGAGTTTCTAGGTTTTCCAATTTTTAAATTTTTTTTTCTCACTAGAGATACAAGTATTTTTTCATTGTGTTCCTGAGCTTCCCTTGATGTAAAATGAGACTAATGATCCTTATTTGCTTGGAGACCCACTGAAGAAAGTTCTATTATAGAATGAGGGAATATAGCAGGGCCATTTAACCCCAGGTTCCAGTAGGGACCATCTTGGCAGCATTTTCTGCTGCCACTATCTGTAGCCATCAGGGAAGTCCTGTTGTCTATCACAGGGTCTAGTCACACAGCTCCAACTCAGGAAAACTCTCCTTGGACTTCATCAGGACTGCTGACGTGTCAAGAAAACACAAGATTGGAGTTTGTGTCTGGAAGGCATGCCCTGGGCCTCATCTCTGATGAGCTATTCTCAGGTGCTGCTGTCTGAAATGCAACCTGGAGAAATCAGAGCAGCAGAAACTTGGTGTGTGACTGTGCCTCATGCTGATATTGTACCATTTTGAAATATTTTATGTGTTTGGAGTCAGTCATGACTCAGGCTGGTGAATGTAGAGCCAGACCTGCAGTTCAATCACACCATCTTCCCTCTCCGTACTTGTGCTGTGCTCATTACACAGAGTGAAATCAATTAATTCTAACAGAGGAGTAGGTTCCTGGCCTGTCTATAAGTCACTGGGTACATAATTGTTCTGTTGCTTACATTAACACCTTAGCACATGATTAGCACTCTGCGATTCCTGAGCTCCGGTGGCTGCTCCGCTCCCTGCAAGAGAGGCTCTGCTGTGGGCTCTCCCCTCGCAACCTGCCGTGGCACTAGTGCAATTAAGGACCTCCCATGGCTGAAGCCTTCACTTGGACTGAGAGACCTAGAAACATGCCTGTCCCTTGATTAGGCAGCTTTAAACCGAATAGGACTAAGGAGAGAGATACCACTACAGAGGAGAAAATAATATGGGCACCTCACTGAAGTAGTGGGGAAGGAGGGGAGGACAACAACCAACATCTGGCTGAGAAATTTATCCACTATTTTTAAAAAAGGATTTAAAAATGTAAAAAAAAAAAATCTCCTTCTAAAATTATATTTGAACTACTGAAAACTCACATCTTTAAATTTCAAGTTTGGAAAACTTATAATCCTCCAAACAGAAATCTTTGAGGCACTGGAAATCAAAGAAAAGTTAGTTATGGCTTGTGAGCATTTTGTCTGCAGAAACAAAGAATTCATGGTCAACAAACAAGCAGCTCAGAATCCCCCCGCTTTTTAACAAAGAAATGTCTTTTCTTATGACTATTCTTGCTGGATTAGGAAACTGAAAAAAAAAAAATCAAACGGGCAACAAATAATTTTACCATTACCAGGTAATATGTGTTAATTGCTCAGTTTATATACTCTGAATGACATACCATTAGAGACTGTGTATGCATTGTAACTAGAGCATTAATAAATTTAAAATGTGCCTATTAGGATGACAGCTTTGGAGGTGCAAAGGAATAACAGTTATCACTTGGCAGAAGCAGATCTCACCCCATCTGCCGAGACTTTGCATACATTTTCAGCTTCCTGAGCAATGATTAGGGCTGTCAGAACCTCTTTAACCTTCTAACTGCTGGTCCCAACTGGCCTTAATTAGAGACTAATGAATTCAGAAGATGCAGGCCGTGAGGAAAACTGCCTTGACAGTTTGTGTACAAATTAAGCACCAATTACTTCATGCATCTTTTGCATTGCTGATACAAGTCTCTGTTATTATTTTTGAATATGGTCATTTTAGCATAAACCGAGAACTTTGCTAATGTATTTTGTCATTTTTATGGCTCATCATAAAAAAAAGAAAAAAAGAATACCAGGAGGGTCATGAATATGTGAAATAAACTACTGTAGATGATAAAAAGAAATTCATTTTCCTCTAGGGAATATCTTCCAACATTTTTCCTCCTAATATAATATTATTATTATGATTAGTCACATAATGATCGCAATTTAAGAAACAGGCGTAACATGGTCCTCTGAATATTTTTATTAGGAATATAGCTGCTGTTATTAGCACAAGAAGGAAAACAAAGATTCAGGTAAGAGTATTTCAGTTATGGGATCTCAGAAAAACTTATATACACCTACACGTTTTAGCAGAAGGTTGCTGACACTGTTATGGCAAGAAACAGGAGCACAGGAAACCATAGCTGTATACTGAAGTAGTTCTGGGAGTTTAAATCACCACAGTTTCTCCCTCTTATCCACATCTAGAAGATGTGAGAGGTTTAACACATTATTTTTTATTTATTTATTATTTATTTTTATTATTATGATTTTATTTTAAAATGACCCCTAAGCCTAGTGAAGTTGCACACCTACCATTATGACCTGACAAGGCAGGGTAATATTTACTACGTTTTCCCATAAACATTGCTTAGAGAAAGTCTGAAAAACTCTCAGTCCTGCTGCTCTTGAATAAATGTGAATTTACTGAAAAGACTACAGAGCTGTGAGAATGTGTGCAAGGTAGGCAACCCTCCAAGCAGACACACAACCATCCCTTCACTAGCTGGTTACCTCTTTTGATTTGGACTGCTACACCTTTTAATTTTTCCTAATTAGCATCATGTTACCCATTGCATTTAGGAAAATTCATCACTGCTGTGCAAACCAAGGGTACTTCTAAGCCCTCCACAAAACTCTCTTGGCGGTGCTGCTGCAGAAATTGAGGTCAGATGAACCTCCTCCCTGAGCATCTCCTGTCCCTGCTTTCCCTGTTGCTGGAAGGAGGGAGCCTCCCCAGAGGCTCTGTGGGAGGATAGCCAAAGAGAAGACGGATGGAAGAATTAACAGCGCACAGTGAAATTTTGCCACTCACATACCAGGTTAGACTGTGGGATGTTTGCTTTGTAATCTGTGGCTGTACAGAATAGAAGAAAAGCACCAGCAGGGCTCTTCAAATGCTCTATGTGAAGGAAAGAAGGACAGTTCTACCCCTTGATAAAACCTCTCCCCAGAGGAGATGGAGACCATTAAAGCAAACTTGAAAACACAAGGCCATACTCTCAGTAGCAAGCCACAGAGCCATCCCCTGTGGGTCTTGAACTTCAGTTAAATAAAGCCCCAATTAATATTGCTCATGAGGTTTTGCCTTTGTCCACACAAACCCATGAACACCCTCTTGAGCCAATCTCCATGCCATGTAAGAGCTTCCTCTACACAACTTTCTCTTACATTTCATCAACAATAATTTTAAATTTCTGTAATGAAAATGACCTAATGATTTCACATGACCTTTCCCTCACTGTCCCTATCATTAAGAGTTATTTTGTGTTGATAATCTAACGATTTCCTGATTGCATTTATACCAGTACAACATGATTACGGTGTGTAAACCCAACATGCTTTTACATGTATGACAGAGTCCTTTATTTTCCTTTAAAAATATATCCTTTTATGAACTGCCATTGAACTCAAAGCCCTTAGTAAATTTGTTTTTATCTGTTTTCATCAATCAGTCTTCAATCTGACTTCTGTCCTAGGTCCCAGGTCCCAGGTCTATGCTCCAGCTTTGGAACTTTCAAAGTTGTCATTCCCTACACAAAGACACACCATGACAGTGAGGTTTTTCATTGAAAACCATGTTCAGGGATGATGAGCTGACACCTACAAGTTTTCTGAGATACATCTAAGGCTTTGGTTTGGATTTGTCCCTAACCTGATAGAGATTTTTAATAAACTAGTTTTGTTACATTAATGGTCTTTCTGTTTCCATTATGGTTTCCCTTATTTTTTTGCCAGTTGTGGTCGCCCTTTCTCGGTGTTTAATAACAACATTTTCTCCTTCAGTAACACTTATATATGGAATGAATGCAGATCTAACGGTGTCATCTGGGTTATCATTATGCTGTGTATGGCTCCCTTCTGTTTATTGCAGCTCCTAAACCGTAGCCTCGAGAAGGGACTCGGAAGGAAAAAGAGGAAAGGGGACATGGCCCTTTTTTCTGACCCAGAACCCTTGGAAGGTGATGAAGATGCAGTGGCTTTGACAGGAATCCTGCAGAGGGAAGTTTCACTTTGGCGCAGAAGGTCAGAGTGTGCTGAGTATAAAGGTGAACACATGCACATACAGACACACACATGCACACACACACACACTCGTGTGCACACACCTGTCTGCTGTGCTTGTGTCTACGTGTCTTTGTGCAGGCATCCCACCCTCCAGCAGCTGGTCCGTAATGGCACCACAGGACTTCACCACTGTCTGGGCCAGAGCTGCCCACAGCAGGGCTCTTCACCCAGTCTAATTTGGAAAGCATACAACCACCAGAATCCCCTCTTCCTCAGGAGGTGTAGGAGTTCTGTGGGGAAGTAATTCAAGCTGTGGGGTCTGGCACACGGCCTTGTCACACTGTGATTTTTTTTGGTCACTTGTAACTTCTCACTCTCCCTTTGGAAATTGTTTTGTGATCACATCACTCTGCACCTGAGGTTCTCCAACCTCAGGTCTTCTCCTCATTGTCACCATGCTGCTGTCCCTCTCTGTGGCAAAGGCACTAAGCACACACTGGCCTCTGAAGCACCCACCCAAACCAGAACACCTTTCCCTGGAATTTAGGAAAGGTGCCCAAAGTCCTGACTTTTCATTTCTTTTTACTGAGTAAAGCTGTTGGCTTTTTCAGGTGAATATATGGGTTTCAGTTCTGCTTTCAAGCTTTACTCTTTTACCTGGGTAGTTGATTCAGTTAATCTACCCCACCAAAGAAGCTGGAAAGAAAAAAATGAGGTGGGGGGAGGCGGGGAGGCAAGAAGAATTAAATTAACAGCAAATTCATAATCATGGAATAGTTAACAGTCCCCTCATAGAAGACATTTATATTTAACTACTGTACATGTAACCAAAGCATCCCCTGCAAAAACAAGCACTCTACATATAAAAATTTAAAACCACATTGATAACCCATCTGGCATCCTCCTAATTATGAATCTCTTAGTGGAGTAATATTCCCTTTAGAAGCAAAACAGTAAATACAACAAGGGAAACATGATTATGAATTTCTTTTTGCTCTGTCTTTCAAGACAAGCGTTCATTCACATGTGCACCCAAAATCTTTCTCAACTGGAATTTGTTGAAGTAAAGACATAACACAATGCCTGCTAATTAAACATGTAAGAAGAAAAAAATACCCTGTTCTCCATCAGGAGACGATATTAATAGGTGCTTCATAATACGGAGTGTGTTTGAACTCCAGATGTTTTGCCCAATAAATACAGAAGAATAGAAAGGCTTAGCTTCTCCCTTCATCTTTATGTGCCAGTCTAACCAGTCCAGCTTCATAAAATCCAGTCATCTTCTGGAAACGAAGCAAAAGGCTCAGTTGTCTGGAGACAATTTATTTGCCTTTTGTGGAAGTGCTGTCTCTGAGGAGGTGCTACCCATACATGACTTCTCTCAACACACACTAGCTCCTTTCCCTGTCTAAAAAGATATCAGGAAAGGCAGGCAGTGACTTTTGGGGGGAGTTCTGTCCCAAACCATCTGTCCGAGGGTAGACTTGTTTTTATTGTGTGCTATGGACAGCAATGGCTTAAATAGTTGCTTCCTGTAAACTCATTATGTCTTTACAAAGAGTCAGGCCATTTTATTTGTTTTAAAACAGATTCGCTCCAATAGGAGCTCTGGAATGACCTCACAGAATGGAGACATCTCCTTTAGGAAGTCCTTCACGTCTGGCACTGCTTTTAAAACACAAATTTTTCAGAAATTTTTTAAGTAATGGACTATCATAGACACTGAACAGAGAAACCCCTATGGAAGCTTTCAGTGTCAGCTGAAGATTCAATTGTTGAGCCTGCAGTGCTGGAGAAAGGACAATATGCAGAACCCTTGGAATGTCTGACCTGTAGCAAAACTTCAAGGCCTCAGATTAGTGATACTCAGGTTCCTTACTCATCATCTCTTTGATTCTGGTTCCTCCTCCACAATAATCAAACTCTTCCCATGGCTTTTGAAGAGCCCCATGTCAGCTGAAGTAACTCCCTGCAGCAGGTACCAGTAACCTACAGCATTGTGCCAGGCTGCAGCTTAGCAGCAGCTCAGCATCTCCCCATTTCACAAACCCAGATTCACCCCAACCCTGCACGCAGGGTGATCTCCAAACCTGATAGCTCAACAGGCTGAGCTGCTCAATATCGATTACCAGCTTTAAGAAATCTTTTTAGTTCAGTCATAGGCTTATCTGCTTTGGTTGTCACATGGTTGGGGATGATGCCATCAATACAGATTACAAACCTGTCTCAGCACCCCATAAATCTGCAAGTTTCCCAGTTTCAGCTGTCCTAAAGCACCTCAGTGGGTCCTGACAGGCAGTGAGAAAGGCTGTGTGTGCTCCATGTCGAGCTGTGCTGGCTGTACAAAGGGTGGGTAATGAAAAATCCAGGAGAGGCTTAACAATGCTCTTGCTCCGACATCTGCTCCCAGCAAGGGCATCTAGGGACCTGCCGCACAGGTTTTTTTTCCTTAAAGATGATCACCGTGAATGTTGCAACAAATAATAATGTAAAACATTTTGACAGCCAAGTAAGCCATGAAACACTAAATCTCTAAGGCCCATATGCTCCCCTCTGCTAACGCAAGCAGAGAGGAGCAAAAACCCTGTGGAAGCTGCCAGGGAGAAGCAGTTGAGCCACATCACGAGTGTCCCACTCCCCTCCATAACTATCTGCAACCTTCCTGCCCCAGGGATGGGGACAGGGAGAAATGGAAGGGGTAGAGGAGTGCCTTGCTGCTCTCAGCACTGTCATCCTTCATTTGGAGGGGTTTTCTTGTGCTTGATGCTTTGATATCCAGCAGCCCTACTGTAGCTGTTGGGAGCCCAGGGAAGTCTGAGTGCAGGGAGCATGGCATGGCCAGGGCTGAAGTGAATGGAAGTCTTGTACTGCAAGGTACAATGTTTTTATGAGTGTTCTGAGGCCTATGGGATTCTCTGGCTGCTCTTATAGCCTTAGCTGGCTTTGTTGTGAGAAGCTTTGTCACACAAAATAGTAACTTCAGAGAAATTCCATGGAGTTTTTCACTGTTCTTCAGAGTCCCCAATCCTTCCCCATCCCCTAAAATCAACTGGGTTGCAGAACCTTTTCTTCATTGACAGGAGTAACCCTAAACCTTAATAAAAGTTGGATCCCTTGGGAATGACTTATGTTCTAACTGTCTCCCAAAGTCCCACCCTTGGCCTGCTCAAATGATAGGCGAGCACAATTAAACAGAGAGACCAGGCTTACCAAAACCCCCATAATATCCTCACAGCAATGCATTTATTATCACACCCCAACTCAAAAGCCCCCATACCTGTTTGTAACTACTAACAAGGGCGAAAAAGCTTTTGCAGCTTCAACAAGGATCCTCAGCCCTTCAACTACCACGTGCCCACGGGCACAACCAGGAAACCCACGATGTTCATCCCTTAGCCCAAGAAGTGTCTCTCTGTCACAGCAGTTTCTAAACCTATATCCAAGTGAATAGCATGGCACTGGTGTTAATGGGGCTCCTGGACAGTGTTTCAGAATTAGGTATTTGTGATTCAGGTGGCAATACTGAAGTCCTGGTAAAGTGGCAGTTTGTAAGGTTGTTTGGCAGTGTTAAGTTGGTGCCCTTTGGATTTGGATGTCTCTTCTCAGGAGAGAAGCAGCAATGGCTGGCATGCACACAGACACAGAAAGCTTTTCTGGGGCTTTCAGAGGGGAGGCAGAGGCACCTGGGGCTTCATGTGCCTGATATTTGGCAATAGGTGAGCGTGCTCTCACATCAGATGCTAAATATTCGGTGCCTCTCAGTTTTAATGAATCGTTATGACTGAAGAAATCGAAGGTCCCACGGGGAAGAGATGCACTGGAACATCAGACAAGGAAAACTTGCTGTGGGGGTTTTTTTATAAAGATAAAATGAATAGAATTATCTTCATTAATTCAATAACCACAGAAATATTTACAGTGTAATTACATTCATTCTTTTTCTGTTCAAATATTATTTTAAGGGCTTCTTGGCATCGAAGAGCCTCTTCCTTTGAAAATCCTGACCCAGTGTCAGGACAAGAACAGACCTAAGTCTCTTAATCTAATGGCTGTTAGCGGGGGTGACTACTTTAGCAATGCTCGGCTGAAAAATGAACTTTGCAATAAATGACCTTCAGAGAAGAAGACTATTCATGTTAATTAGTAGCTCTTTTCAAACAGGACTTATATATGCATTAGGCTATGTCATTTCAAACAATGCCATCATTGTAGTAAACATCAAGACAGGGCTCAAGTACAGTTATGAAAATTTTAGAAAACTCTAGTTAGTTTTTTTCTTGCTAAGATTATGAGTTATGATTACTGATGTTTTGCACAATAGGATCTCTCCTAATGGCTTTTAGCTTTTGCCACTGCCAACTTTCAGATTTAAAATCCATACAATTATGGACAATTTATAGGCATTATGAGGCTCTCTCACCCCATTTTTTGCACTGATTCTTACTTATTCAAAGCAGCTTTGAACCCAGTAAATCAAATACATTTTGCTTAAAACATAACATTCATTCTTACAGAGCCTACTTGATTCTTATTAGTACTTATTACTTATTATGCATATTTAATTTAAGAATGCATGTTCTCCATTAAAAAATCAGAATATTTTGAAGTACTGGGAAGTGATTATTTTGGTTAGTTCCCCTTGATTAACCACTCAAACGTGGATGCATTCTTTCTAAAGCACATACATAACAAGAATAGAAAAATTGCAAAAGGAAAAACATGAACAGAAAAAAGGATGCACAAAATAAGCGACATGATTTTTACACGGCTAATGTCAAAATGCATCTTAAAAGATAGTTAAAGCATATAAAAAAATTGCTTTGCAGAAAAGATAAATTTAGTACAACAAATCTGATTCAGAAATGTTATTTGGAGTTACAATTGGTCGAAGGAAATGTGCAAGTAAATTGCCTAATTCTGACTCTAATTTTGGTCTACATTTATTAATTATTTTTTTTAAAGTGCATTTTAGGAGTCTCTTCCTCACTGCTGATCATTCAAACCCAAACACAAAATTAATTTTAAAAGCTAACCTGTCAGGCACTGTGCACAGTGGCTTCACAATCCAAAAAACACACATTCCGAAGTAATTAGGGAATTAACAATAAATGTATTGTGGAATAGCATTTTAGCAAGATGTTTAATAAATAAAGTAATCTGTGTTGCAAAACAATTAGCTAACAAAGGGGAAATTAATAAATATTTATAAGACCAATGGATATGGTTTGTTTAGAGCCTTGCAAGATTCAGGAAAGCCAAACAATTAGTTGAGCAAACTGCAAGATTGGGCTCATTCTAAATATCTGACACATGGGTGTGTTCAGTATTCACAGCTTGGAGAGGCTGTCATACACCATGTCTTCTCTCTGGCCTGGGAGCAGCTCTCAGAGATGGGGTGATGGACACACCTCTTGCCATGGGCTTGGACAAAAGGGTCCCTACTCACCACTCTGGTTTTTGGGAATCATCTTCACCAGGAGCCAAACTTCTTTTGCACATTATGTAGGGAGCCCAGCTGCTTACCTTCATATCCTGAATTCCATGAGCTTAATAGCTTCCTGAGTCCTCCTCCCTCTGAGGACAGCCCTTTCTGGCCACTGCACACTTCTTTTCCCCTCTCATATCTTTATTTTGTAACTCTGTGCACAGGAACTGCAATGGTTTAGATGCAGCTGCTTTGTTTAAGCAAGGAGGGCATACAGACTTATTTTGGATTTAATCTTTTGCCATTTCAAGAAGAGACAAAAAGTAAAACCTGGGCACCTTTGACTTGATCTTCCCTGCTTGGTTTTTCTGTATACTTATGGCATTATTGTATCTGTTCTTTAAAGAAATGAAAAAAAAGGGACCAGATGTGGGATTTATTTTGTTCATATTCAATTTGTGCAGAATTCAAAGAAATGGTTCCTTTATTTTCCACTTCTGGGAAAACATCTTGAGTTCATTTTGTTCTGCTCACAGACTTGTAGAAATAGGCCTGGAAAGGTACTTCATGAGCTCATCTTGTCCATCTTCCTGCATTAAGGCTGACTCATGCCCAGTGTTCTCCAGCAGCATGATAAATTCAAGTACAACAATAACCTTTTTCTTCCCCCAAAAAAACAGTGCCATGAGAAGTAAAAGGTTAAGAAATAAGATAGCAACATCATGGCTCTGCCATAGTATTCAATATTGCTGTTCTTTAGGCATCCATGTAGTTGCTCCTGGGTATTGAGCACACGCAGGTGCAAGTTGTGGGGATACCTATTCTAACTCCTGCAGATTTTCTTGCCTTCAGATAGGGTAGCTCAGGTACCACAACAACACCACTGCATCTGCATCAGGCCTCCTCCAAAACCTGCCCCACTACGGTGGGACCAAGGTATGATGCTATCATGTGCTCTTGATGAAACATTGAAAGTTGTCCAGCACAAGGTATTTTCAAAGGGCTGTCCTCCAGAGCAGAAATTCAGACCTATATAAGCTATTCCAAGTTGTGTTCTAGAAAAAAAATACAAATCATTGATGGCCATCTGACTCCACAGTTGTAGGGGGCACTGAAGCATGACATAGCATTTTACGAGGAGAGCAGGTATACCAGAGAAGGTAAAGTTGTTTCTGGTTCCAAACAAAAGGAGTACATCAGAGGCAGGACACGTGGGATGCTGCACGTTCTGTACCTGGTCATGGACCCCCAGTTTACACCAATATATCAGTATTATTTGCCAGCTCAGAGAACACATGGAGAATTAAGTCTTATTTCTTAACTTTGGTTAAACAGTTCAACCAAGCCTATCTTTTCCAACCATATTGTAGATGTAATTTTCAATCCTGCTTCTTCCATCTCATGTCCTTTCCCTCCTCCTGCCCCTTCTTCTTTATCCCCTCACCATCCAACACCTGTCCCCACACACACTCTGCCTGACCTACTGCTTGGTCTCCATGTTGTGGGCATTCAGAGCTTGTTTTCTTGGGACTGGGAAGCATAGGATGAGAAGAGACATCTGAACCATGACCTAGATACTAAACCAGTGTCTCCCAGTCCCAACCCACCAAGATCCACAGGAGAGTCCTGCAGTGCTGCTGCAGTTTTGCTGCTTTTTGCCTTGACGTGGTGAGAAATGTGGGGAACCACCTGCATTGGGAGCAGAGGCACTGTCCTGACTTGGCAAAGAGCAGCCTGTGACCAGGAGTACTGGGAGGAAAACGTTCAGACAGCTTACTGCTTCTCACATCCCTATTCCTCTGATCCCCAGCTCATGGGTTTGCAGCATTGCTGTTTACATGGAAGGCACTGCAAGGGACTGTGGCCTCCCCTTCCCCAGTTAGCCCTTTTCAGCACTGGCCACTTACAAACCTTGCCCTACTCCTTAGGGACATTTATGCTCTGTCAGTGTCCCAAATGAAACAGCATTTCAGGCTCAGGCACTGGCAAGCAATCCTGGGCAGCATTTGGCTGTTAGTGCTTTTCCTGGCATGGCAGTACTCTGGGCCAGCTAGCGTAACTCCCAAAATAACCTGCTGGGCAGCAGCCAGGCAAGGAATGAAGAAGAAATGCTGACTCTGTAGTAAAGAATGTGGTACTTGTATTCAGCCTAATCCAGCACTGGCACCACCACACACAGCCCAGAGCAAGGCAGCCTGGAAATGGCAATGGAAGCAGGGAAAAGGAGCAGTGTGAGGGGTACCTAGAGCCCCAGGGAGCAAGGACATAGGGCTGGAGCCATGGTGGGAGTGATAATAGCCTTGACTGCATGAAGGATGTTGGTTCCTCATGGCAATTAGAAGTCTAAGGAGAGAGAACAAGAAAAGTGTAGAAGATAGCAAAAGGAAGATTGTGGTCCAACAGCACAGAATAACAGGACCCGGGCTCCCTGTGGTGATGCATCAGACCTACTCACTCACTTAACTCTGGCTTTGTTCTTCTGCACTTAGGGTTAGATGAGTTTAGAGAATGCAATCATTTCTACAATGAACTCCCACGCTGGGTGACTGCTGTTTTGCCCTCTTCATGCTTCGAAGTCTCAGGCTAAGCTGTAATAGTTGCTTGCCATCATTTTGGATGTTCCCTCTCTCCTCCCTGTGTGACGCAGTTGGCAAGAGATGCAAAAGCTGTCCCTGGCTCTGCTGGCTGGCCGGGGAGTGGCGGTGTCTCACAGTTAGGACATGCTGCTAGCTCACTTTCAGGCACTGCTTAGGCACAGAACAGCTAAAGAAACTCCAGGCATTGCTCAGTGGCAGGTCAAGACAACCACCCTGTGTGAAAAAAAATTTAATCATGTACACAAGTCATGTTACTTCACCCCAGTGTGAGAGGATGGGCCTCTGCCTGGATTATTTCCAAATTAGAGACAATCATTTTTGCTGGCCTTAGAGCTATAGTTGTGGACATGAACATTGAACACTGGATTTTAAAGGGTCTTCTCTATCCCTCTTCCGAGACCACCAAAGACAGACAGAAGTGAGGTTTTTTGGAAATGGTGAGGATGGAGGAGGATACAGATGACAGTCAATATCTGGTATTTATGGAATAAATAAATGGCTCTTGTACATTTTTGGATTAGAATCTAGATGTCTATCAACTCAAGCAAATGTACTAGCTCAGTTGGAAATCTGACTTGTGTATTTTGTCATAGACTTCTTATGGCCAGGATTTTACTCACAGGGAAATGCTTCAGTCTGTAGAGCAGTAGTATTAGAGACAGCTTCTGAAGCCAGAAAGACACAGGTGGTGCTTGATGGAGTACCAAGATACTCCTGCCTGTCATTCTTACACAGTACCTGAAGAGTAGGGACTTGCTCCTCTTATCTCAACTCAAGTTACAGCATCCATGTGTACTACTGGGCCAGGCTTAGGTCTAGGAACTCAGGCAGGGGATATCCTTAATGGGAGTCTTCCTTCTCTTACTCCGAAAGACCTAAATCAGCACTTATTTCAAACGTGTTCATCTGGGTAAATCCCTTCTCTCTCACACCTTACTTCTCACATTGGGTACACTGTCTACTGGAGGCAAAGATGGCATATTTTTTATTATTCATTTTTCTTTGTGGTATTTCAAAGTCTTGTCATCCTGACCAGTGTCTAAGGGATTTTCTGATGCTCCATTGAATACAATGTGGTTTATATTTACTATTTTTGAACTAAACATGTTTACCTACTATTTCTAGAAGGCTGAAAGATAATAAAAATATTCCTCAAGAATCTATGATATATTTTATAAAACGGATTATGTTTGTGATGAACTGAAGCATCACATTAGGTATGAAATAAAGTAAAAGCAGATGGTCCATACTTAGAGTGCAAACAGTTGTCTTTCAATAATGTGAGTAAGAATACAAGAATTTCTCAGCTACATTTCTGTGCTTCACAGAAGATCTGAGTGAGGTATTTTCTATTAAAATGCCTCTTCAGAAAAAATAATGTTTTCTAGTATTTGTAAAATACATTTAGCTTCTGCAGTTGACATGAAAAAAACTGTCTTACCAACTGCTGGCTGTTTAGCATGTAAATTAGCTGGTTTACTAGAAGTGAATTTATACGTGAAACTTTATACAAAAATCCTCTTGTTTCTCTAACCCAGTAATAAGATCAGGAGAACAACACAAAACATAGATTAAGTCTGTCTTTCAGATATAGATTCGATCATGTTGGCATAGGGTACAATAATATTCCTTATAACAGAGTCAAAAGTCACTCAAAAAATGGAGAGCACTTTTTATGGAGTGCCAGGGCTCTTCAGAATTTCTCTGGGTATAATTTACCTTCAGACTTTTAAATAATTCTGTTTAAATCTGTGTTTTTATTGTGTCAATAATTTACATGAAAAGGTGAGCCTTTGCCTAACATAAATTCCTGTGGAAGCTATATATAATTTCTATTACAAGCATGCTTGTGCACTGTACTTTGCTCATACTTAGCAATAGAGGTATTTGTGAATCAAGGATTTCTTTAATGTTTTTATATTCAGTAAAAGAATGCACAGGGGTCAAAGCAGGATTGATTTGAAGGAGTTAGATTTTAAAATTCCTTTAAAAATCAGGACAAAGGACACCACACTATTAAAATAAAATGCTTAAAAATGAAAAGTATTATGCATGCTACACAGTAGAAGATCAGATTTTTATTAATGCAAGTTTTAAATGCTGATTAATCCTCTTGAGAATCAGTTTCCCAAAGCTTTGGCCTGCATTCAAGTCTTTTTCAAAGGGGCACATCACTTCCATTATTCTGAATATTAATTGAACAACATTATAACTAAGGATACAAAGCAAGATTTAAAACATGATTACAGCTGTCATTGCTTACATCTAAATAAGTAGTTGAAAATTGAAGCTCAGGAGGGAAAAAATAGTAATAAATTAAAAAAAAACAAAACAAAACCAAAAAACCAACCAACCAACAAAAAAACTAGCCCCAGCCATAAACCTCTCTCTTGTGAGGATGGTGAAGCTGCTGCCTCTCACAGCCCCCCCGAGCCAGGGCAGGATGGATGTTCCGTGAGCCGTGCGGTGACGGCTCGGCTGGCGGCTCCGGCTTAATGTGCTCCCACTGCCTCCCCCCACCTTGCAAACCCTGGATGTGTTTTGTCCTGCAAAATAATAAACATCCCAGAAAAACACCGTCATTTTCAGGTGCTAACAGGAAGAGGGATGATAATTGTTCAAAAAACTGAGCTGCCCGTATCCTTGTTAACTTCCAGAAAGGGTTTGTTTTATTTGTTCTGCATAAACCATTTTGTGCTCCAGCTTCAGTGCATGCCTCCACACAAGCATTGATGTGCTTAACGCTAAGCACGTGCTTAAGTTCATTCCTGAAGTGGGCCAAAAGGTACCTCCTTTGACATTTTTGTCCATAGCTGCTGTTCTTGGAAAGGTGCCTTTTTTGGTGAAAACTAACGTGGGGTTACAGTAACCATCTAATTCTGATTAGATGAATGGCATTGTGGAAGGAGTATTAAAAATTTATAGTCCTATTTACTAAGTTTATTTGTTGGCCATAAAAAGCTGAATCTTACATAACATAAAAAACATCCAGTCCTAATGATGAAAAAGATATAAAAAGATAATGGTGCAATCATAACATGTCTCTGAGAGTTTGTACATCTCAGTTGCAGTTTGGCACATCACATATTTGTGTTGTGCCAAACTGGCACCAAACCACAAAATGTTAGTGAAAAGGGCCTGCAGTTTAAGAGGAAAATCTAGAAGTGTTAACTATACACTGTCTAATTATACAACCTTACTGTCCCAGAATGTGATTTCTGAAACCATTTCTGACATATGGGAAGAGGGTAGAACAGCTGGTCATTAAGGTTTTCTCAAGACTATTTAGTAACACACTTGAATGTAATTAAAGTGCTACATTAAATACTGCACTTGTGTACAATGTATTTTTAATCTTTATGGCATGCTGTAAAAGTAAATAAATGCAAAGTGTTAATGTTTCTCCCCTTCATCTCCTAAATTGTTAAGATATAATGACAGTCCCAATCCATGCTGCATGCAGTACCTGAAAAATACTCTGACGCTCTGTGAGCATCCTGTGCTGAAGGTAGGAAGCAAAACCCAGCTGAATTGTGCAAGACAGATATAAATTTATTTAGTTTAGTTTGCCTAAGTTGAGCCATGCTGACTTACCTGGATATATTTCAACAGGCAATGTTGCAATGATCCTTTTATTGAAGGTTTCCTTTGGAACCAGCCAAGGTGATGTAAAGCAACTTTGACCCGTGATGAATCTAATGCAAGAAGCAAAAGTCTGGATACAAAATGTCCAAACATCTTTACAGCAAACTTTATTCCTGGGTGTCTCAGTGGGGCTTCTTCTCTGAAACAGTCAGAACTCAATTCCGTACAGATGCAGATTACAAACAGGTTAAATTGCAGAACTGTGTTTATACTCTGTAATCCTTATTGTGATAGAAGCATCTAGAAAATCAGGACAATTAAACACCATATGAGATCAGGGCCCAGTTATTTATGCTTTCTCTTCTTTTATTGTCTGTGGCTGCATATGACCTGTACTTCCATTTCCACAGCCAACAAGCAGGGGGTTTATAGAAACTCAAAACGGAACTTTTTGAGTCAGTCAAAACCTGCAGAACAATTAATATTCTGAAAAATTGCCTTGAGATTGGTGCCAGTACTCCATTAATGATAACCTGGGGATTCTGTGGTCCTAAAACCTCAGGGATCTGATAATATTGTGAAAAAGGATTATTTTTGAAGCACTGTTTCATTTTGATGCACAAATGGGTAAGAAAAAAAGTTTTAACATGTTTTAGTGGAAAGTGTTTCTCTGCATCAGACTTGTGCTTTCTGATATTGGTGTTTTTTATTCTCTAATAACTCTTTTTCTTTGAAAAGAGAAGCTGGAAATTTATTGAAAAGTTGAAACTTTTCTTGACTTCTAATAAATCCAGTAAATACATATTTTAATTGACTGTTTACTAAATATGATGAGAGCTGTTGTCAGTTTCTTCAGTTCCTTGGAAGATTCTTTTCTGTGAATTCAGCACTTTTAAAAAAATACTTTGTTGTGCACTATGGTGTTTTCCTTTGGGCATGAAGGATAGCTTTACACAGCATTTTCCAACATTAATCCAAAAGGGAGGACAGAGAAGAAGCTTTTAAGAAGGCAGGTTTAACAAAGCACTGAGGCTGTAGCTCATTCACATGAGCTATGACAATGATGAGTTCTTCCTGTGGTGAATTCAAGCTTTATGTCACTTTTCAGAGGTAGGCATAAGTTTTTATTTTCTCTGAAATGTTATATTGGGGTTTTATTTGCAAATGGTTTCTCTGCAAATTAGCAAGGGTCAATGACATCCTGTGTTATATATTTTGCTGGGCATTTTCAAAATCAACCAGAATCCTTCTGTTCAAATAAATGACACTTTTTCTCTCTGTTAATGGGGCATCTGCAGCATTTTTTTCTAAAAAGGAGCAGTGGCACAAGCAGCTGATCATCCAGCCTTCCTGACACTCTCTTCATGGATGGATTTTGCATCACGTTACATCCTGCAGCTGGTATGTGCTATGAAAACCAAGAAAGGCCAACCAATGTAGAGAAACCCATAAAGGCAGGAGACACAGTTTTCCTATGGCAAGTTAATTCATTTTCACAAGAGATGAGAATAACTATAGATCTCACCACATTCAGTGTTAATTGCAAAACTCATCTCTCTGACTTAACTTTGCCTCATTAATTTCTTCACACACAGTTGCCAGGTACAACCACATCTAAGCATAAGCACAAACAAAAACATGTTAATCCAGCTACTTTTCTTGCAGGCAAAAAAAAAAAGAAAAAAAAAGAAAAATTAAAGACATTGGCTTATTTTGGAAGCAATATTGTGCTGGTAGAGGCTAAGAAAATGCTGCAAGACATAAATATAACTTCTTCAAAGAAAGCCATCTGCCAGACATACTCTCACATTATTTCTTCAGAAGAGTAAATTCCATCAGGGCTAAGCCCAAAGTAGTCACTTTTTTTTCCCCGCACTTAGATGCCAGTATTAAGAAATAAGATTTGCACTTCTTGCAAACCATACCAGACGGCCTTAAATCCTTTCTTAAAGCACTCAAAGACACATAGCTACCATTGATCTGGAGAGGGCATGGATATTGCCAGAAAGAGTTCATTTCCCTTCAACTCAAATAATTTTTGTCCCAAAGAGGGTTGCAGGTCATGAACTGGTTATGCAAGGAAGCTGTGGGTAGAAATTTTGTTCCTGGTACTTGTGTGTTGCTGAGTGTAAAGGGAACTAAATGTCTCATCAAGAGAAGAACATTTCCTGGGTGATTCATTTGAGTCAATCCGCCTCTGAACCACAGGAAAGATTGTGTGGAGCCACATGAGAAGATGCAAATTGATGGTAACCAGAGCACACGCTCACAACCTGCTCACTTAAGCAAATGACACTGTTCTTTTTGTTGATTTAACCCTGTATAGTCATATCATGAGCACTGAAATGTCCAAGTGTTATCAATAATAACATTACAGAGCAGTTTGTGCACATAACTGAGGTCTCTTCACTAATTTGTCTGAAAAATGTCTTCTGTGCTGTGCACAGACTTGAGCATTCAACAGTCAAACCTCCGGCTTGACTCAGCTGAACTGAAAATTAGATCTGAGAAAGAAAACATCTCTAAAAGACAATTAACCTTAATCCAGGCATTTCTGGTGAATGGGCATTAATTGTCCTTTCACAGGATGTGAGGAACCCACTGGTGCAGTGTTTTATTGTGTGGGTCTGACCAAGAGAACTGTGTGGAAAGTGGAGACTGGGTACCAGCCCACAGCTGCTTCTCACTGCCTGGTTGGCCCAGCCCGCCCTTCCCCTTGAGCCCCAGGCTGGCAGTGATGTCAGCCACTTTGTAAAAGGCTTATTTTGTGGGGTTTTAGCTATAAAATTAGCCATAGTGGTGATTAGTGTTAGATTCTTGCTCTAGGTTTAATGCTTCTTGACCTGAACACTCGTTGAATGACAAGCACTAACTTGAATTACCCTTCAATCACCTAAATTACCTTGCTTATTTTTATTTTTCTTAGAGAAAGAACTCCATATCAAAGAATTTCTCTTCTACTGCTGTGTCTTCTCCTGCCACCAAAGAAATAACAGGTTTTGTTTCTTTGATTTAATTTATCACACTCCATTTCCCTTTCTAGTCATAATTTCTAATTATTTCAGCCTACTGACTTAGGTATTAAATTGAATCAAGACAAATACACATAATCTATTGATTTAAATAATACCCACCCATCAACTCTGTAGTTTCCATGTAAAAAGTTCTCCCCTTAGAAAAATGCAGCGCTCCTACTACTGTGAGTGGCAAACTGATATATGCAGCTCAGTGTGTGAATCTTCTCACAAGTATTTCCTTGGGCAGCAGTCTGGCACATGCTGTAGTAAATGTAGCTAAATAAACTGAGTACCCAGAATTTACCTATACCTTCTGCATTTACTGCCTAGGGCTGGAAAAGAATGTATACCTGAGACTGTGAAAATTAAATCACGAAGGTGATTTTTACTCAGATGAAAAATGTCTTTGACACCAATGGATGCATATGAAAATGACTCACTTAGATTGGAGAAGATTTTTGTGTTTCAGTGGGAAAGCTCCTTTTAAATTCATTTTTCTATATTTATTTCTGCAGTAGTGCAACATTGAATGAGAGAACTGCCAGAATGTGGTAAAGTAGGTAAAATAAATTTCATGAGTATTAAGATGAAAGGAAGCCTTCAGCAATTTTCAGCTGTAATGATGAGAACACTACAGCACACCACAACTCAGGAGTGAGACACCAACACATCCAGACCTTGCCCTGCTAATGTAGCCTAACACTTGGTGTCTGCTAGAGGGCCAGAAAAACAGCTTGAACTCAAAAATGCTCAATGAGATTTAAAAAAAAATTCAAAACTAAAAGAAATTGATTGTGATGGCCAAATTCCGAGAAACATCAGCCCTAATCACCCTTCAGAAACTTAAAAGTTTTAAAAATTGAAATCTCTTTAACTTTGATTATCAGCCAAGTAATTTTTTGAGGAAGGTCTTTTTTAACAAAAAAGAGAGCTTTTGTGGGAAATGTGGACTTTTAACCAAGGGTTTCCTGAATTAGTTAAAAAACCCCAAACCTAATCTGAGAAATTAAAGATTTTTTTTTTCCTCTGAAGCTAAAAATAATTTGCAGACAACTCCCAATCACTGCTATAGGAAAATAATGCAAAATTTGAAGCACTGTGCAGGTGACAGTTCACAGCCAGCAGCTGTATCTCCAGAAGAACATCCATGGCCCATTGGGTGAAGTGCTGCCCTGGACTATTTACACCTGATCAGTCACAAGATAAGATAACACAGCCTGTGCTGGACAAAGTCTTGAGGTTATATGTTCCTGCCGTGCTTTTCACAGTTTGTCATTAACCAGCTATTGCAAGATGTTTGTTAAGTACCTTCATCCTGTCTCCAGCTCAGCACTGTCTCTCTCCCTTAATAACCAGGCTAAATCAGCAGGAATAATTAGGGAATCAGACACTACTTAGTGTCCATACAGGCAGCCAAATAACTTCTCTCTCTCTTCCTATTCCATAAGGTCACCCCCCTTCTTGTAAAGCTCAGACTCTTCCTTAGAGAAAGGCACAATATGCTAACTTATAGTGATAAGACTTTTGGATCGGGTGATTCTTGTATTTTGCAATTGGTTTCAGGCAACACAACATACAAAATGTATTTTCTTTCTCCTCTTTCTAACAAATTGTCACTCCTCCAGCACATACTGGCTCATTTTTCCTGAAAACCCAAGGGAATGGAACACCCATGCCAATTCAACATGATGTAAGCAGCTAGCCCCCTAAGGATCTCTAGAAAAGGCTAGCTCTAGGATTGTTTTCTGAATACTTCCTTAGCTAAAATTACTACAATTAATGCTTGGGAATTCTCTAGAGACAGATGTACTGTCATGCTTGGATAACAAAATAGAGATATCACACTTCACAGGAAATTTAATAAAAAAAAGGAGTATTCAAAGTTTATCCCTGCCAAATAATTTTAAAAGCTGATTTTTTCCATCAAAGTGCTTCCTAGAAAGATGTAGTAATATAGCAAAAAGAACCCCGTGATGTGTGTGCACCCACAGAATGAGATTCTCGCTCAAAGTCTTAGGTTCTCATAACAACACACGCACTAGACTTGAAGTACGCATCTCTTAATATACTCTATTACCTCATTGTCATTTACTTGTTGGTAATGAATGCGTGTGTTAACAGAACAGCATGCTGATGCATTTTTTCTGCCATTGTATGTAACATATTTTCTAATTCTTCTGCTCTATTCAGCATTTGACCCTAACGATAGGGGATTATGGTATTAACTCTCTACACAGCACACATTCTTTACAGACTTTCACTAAATACTGTAAGCCTGCTGCAGAGCGGAATAAAAGTGAAAGCATACCGTCTGGTCTTAAGCTGTGCACACAGAGGGTCGTGATCCAATTGGAAGGGAAGCAGAATTTTAAAAAGAAAGAGGTTTGACAAAATTTTAATCCTTGTCATTTTCATTTCTCTTACCCTGTGGATTTGGGTGATTTTATTTACACTGTCAGCTTGAGCCTAGGGATTGAAAATCAGGCTTTTATGGAGATTATTAAAAGTACATACAGTACACTAAAGGCTGGACCACTGCTAGATGCTACTAAAAATATGAATGTGGATGCTCTATATTATGCATTTAAGGAAATAAGTGCCATCCTCCCTGCAAGACTGGACTTAGCAGTTAGGCTCATTGTCATTATGCTGAAATGCATGTTTTAACAAGGTTATTTATGGGTAGTTTCAGAGTGCTGAAGGTCCACAAGAATTGAGAAGTGCCTTCAGGTGCCTTTTAAAGGAATGAGGTGGCAGCATTTTAGGAGCTGCTGTGGAAGGTGTCCCTGTTGAAGGTATACCTGGACATTAAAGATCTGCTGCTCTCCCCACTCTCCAGTCAGGGAAGGGCAGCTGACATTTAGCTCAGCCTAAGAGAAACAAATGTCTCACCACAGCTGACTTTCTCCTGAAAGTCTTCTGCTGAGGCTGGCCTCAGTCTCACCCTGTTGGAGAGCTCCTAAGCCAATGTCCAGGCAGGTAGGAGATGTCTGGGTCAGAGATGCAGCATGGATGTGCAAGGCTGTGCTTTAAGGCAAGCTGAAGCCTCATGACTACCCACTGTGCGGGTGCATCATCTTCCAGATTTCCCAACGAGCACCCATGGTTAGACCTCTGTTCACAGCTGCCCATGCTGGGGCCAGGAAAGGATGCCAGCAGGAGGAGATGAGCCATGCCACCTTCCCAGCAGCCCAGACTATTTTCTTATGCAGTGTAGGCACAGATAATGTGTCCTACAGCATGTAGGAGCTGCTTCCATGTCCTTGGGAGATTTTTGGCCCCTTGAGCAGGGTGCATCTTACTCCATTCATTCAAATGCATGATTTTGATGCAGCAGCTAATACAGAGCTCCAAACAGGCATGGAAATGCAAGTAAATGCAATGAGGTTTTGGGGCCAGGCTACAGTAATCCATGAACCCCCAAAGTGGCTACATTTGTCAGTTGCCACCTGCCCTGTGGAAGTACACACTGGGTCTGTCACTGGGGAAATGCAACACTAGGTAACCGTGTGAAGATCTCAATGGGACAGCCCCATCTCCTACAAACATTTCACACACACATCCCTTCACTCCTCAGTCATGAACACTCATGTTAAAATTATAGAGCTGAAGCCATAGTCACTCGTATTTTGCACAAACCTTGCTAATAAGGTTAAAGCAATTCCACTTGGACTCTGGGAAATAGGAAGATAGCTTTTCCAGTATTTTTCTGCTCAGGAAATCAAATATGTTGTTTTTTTCATCCAAGGAAACTGTTTGCTTGAAATCAAGATACGTGACTCTCCCTGCCCTTACAGCTCTGTAACCTTGCTATCTGAGGCATGTAAAATAGGGGTTTATTGTGCTAAGGAATGAAATGGGCAGAGGCGCTTGCACAACTTGGCTATCTCACAATTGAAAATGGAGTTAAGCTGGCTCCACCTAACCAGAGTGCCAGCAGCACAGCATTTGTGAGATGTGCTGCTTCCATACCTCCCTCAGCCAATTTTCAACACTCTTAGGGTGCCTCCTGATAACAGGGCCAGAAACAAAGCCCACAGAGGACAATGGGGATCTGTCCTTCAGTGTAAGTGGCAGGTGGATCAGGCCCGTTTGGAAAATTTTGGCTGCTGCTCTGAGTGGTTCTCAGTGTGCCAGGGTCCCACTAAGACATCCAAATTGGCATCTCATAAAAATCAAATTGGCATCTCATAAAAATCCAGGCTCAAAATGACAGCCTTAGTTTGGAAGTCTGACTGGGGTCTCATCCTGCAGAGGTGTTCAATGCCCCCAGCTCCCACTGAATTCACCATGAGCTGAGCAGGCTCAGCACTTCTCAGGATTGCTTGTGCTCTGCAGGATTGGACTTATTGTCCTTAATACTATCTCATTCTGGTTATTCCCTATTGCCCAAGGATAATCCCAGGGCATTATTCCCATTATGCCACTTGCCATTCCCATTATAGTCTTTAACAATGTTTTAAACCTATCTTTCATTTTTAATTTCCTTAGCAAAATATCTGTATTTTAGTAGTATGCATTTATGCTGTCTTCGAAAAAATGTGGTTTTATTATACATATGGCATTATCATGTAGCCTCACTATTTTATGTGTCTGGTGGATGAAAACAACTCTGAATACAAGGGAAATCCATATGTCTAAATATTTTTAGCATGAACACTGTTACCTGTTGCCAGCCATAACAGTATAATTAAGCAGCATGTATTAAAACAGCGCACCACAGGAATTCTTGCTGCTTACCTGCCTGTTTCATGCAAGGGAGAAATTCTTTTACTATCTTTAGTCTGGAAAGGAAGGAAGAAGGCATCACAATCATTTTATGTCTTTAGCATGTGCAAGTTAGAAAGCAGAGTAACCGGATCTTGCAGGTCACTGTAATTTTGATTCATCTTTCTCCTTGATTAATTGCTAAGCTGCTGCCCAATGGTGGCTTCAAAATAATTTATCAGCAAGACATCTCCAGCAGCTTTGTGGTGCTTTCTTGTGTCAGAGCCACCTGGTGCAGTATACCAGGCTCTGCATGTGAGACTTGTGTCAGAAAAAGAAGAGCTGTCCCCAGTCCTTCATGCCCATTTCCTAAAAGCCCATTTTTTCCCCTTTTAAAGCTCTGTCTCCTTAGGTGGTCAGGAGCTGTGAGTCCCCCCAGCAAGCATTGCTTTAGGGCCAATGGTGATTTACACCTGAACTCTAAGCCAGCAGCAGTGCCTGACCTACATCACCCTCAGAAATGTTCCTCTGAAATACAGCTGCTTCCCTTCCTCCCTGCTCCAGATTAGGTCAATACATTTCCAATCTATAACAGCCAAATTTTGGAAAGATACCTGGCCCAGTGGAGGGTCAAGCACAATGTGAGGCAGTATAGAGGCAATGCCTGTTTTATACTGCTTCCATCCTGTTTTCTGACTTCTGGCTCCAGAGGGATTGACTTGTGCGTGCTGCCCACAGGCTCCTACATCCAACTTGAGGTGATGAGGGAACCCAGGTCATGAGGAGCTCCTGTATGACAAGGCTGTTTTTTTTTCAGTGATGCCTTAGTTATTTTCCAGTTTGACGTATCATGCAAGACAAAGCATTTCAGATTGAATTAAAATTGACATTTGGAAGCTCTTAAATTAAAAAAAAATAAAGAAAAGGAAAGAAAAAAGGAAAGAAAAGGAAGAAAGAAAGAAAGGAAGAAGGGAAGAAGGGAAGGAAGTGCGGAAGGAAGTGCGGAAGGAAGGAAGTGCGGAAGGAAGGAAGTGTGGAAGGAAGGAAGTGTGGAAGGAAGGGAGGGAGAGAGAGAGAGGGAGAGAGAGAGAGAGAAAGAAAGAAAGAAAGAGAGAAAGAAAGAAATAAAGAAAGAAAGAGAGAGAGAGAGAAAGAGAGAAAGAAAGGGAGAAAGAGAGAGAGAGAGAAAGAGAAAGAAAGAGAGAAAGAAAGAGAGAGAGAAAGAGAAAGAAAGAGAGAGAGAGAGAAAGAGAGAAAGAGAGAAAGAGAGAAAGAGAGAGAGAAAGAGAGAAAGAGAGAGAGAGAAAGAAAGAAAGAAAGAAAGAAAGAAAGAAAGAAAGAAAGAAAGAAAGAAAGAAAGAAAGAAAGAAAGAAAGAGAAAGAAAGAGTAAGTAATGTAGGAAATAAGGATAGAAGGGGTCAGTTGGGCCAGCAAGTGCAGACTTTCACAGATGGTTAGTCTGGAGAGTCCACAGGCATCCTGCCCAATGTGTCCCCCCACACACTGGCCCCAGGAGTCTGTAACAAACTTTACACTTCATCATAAGGCAGCTGCAAATTTAATGAGCCCCAGGAAACAAAAAGGCAAGATGCAATGCATTGTCAATAGCCCAAATCCTTCTAATAGAAAGGAAATGTTTGGTGAAATCTCCTGCAAATCCTAAGAAATTAAGACAGGCAAAGACAATCCCCACTTCTGCAGCAGTTCCTGACAATCTGATCAACAGGAAAATTCCTTCCTTACCTCAAATCTGCTGATCACTTTAAACTTGAACTTATGAGTGAGATACATGCAGAGATTAGGGGCTCTAGCCTACCTCCTGCTCTTTCATGGTACTGAGGTGAAAAAGAGACCAGCCTAGAAGTCTAGCAATGCACAAACGAAAAGTAAAAATGACCCTTCCTGACCCCCACAGGCAGCAAACAAAAGTCCTGAAGCATGTGATTAATAGAATAAAGCAATGGTGAAAATAAACAACCAAGTCTCTTTTCAAACCCAGCTGCTGACACCTAAACATCAGATACCAACTGATCCACATCACAAGCCTTGTTTTCTGTCCCTAAGGATTCTGTGATACAATCATTTTCATTAATGTACCCAGCTGCAGCCTAAAACCATGCATTTCTCTGTCCCCAGTACAAGAATATCACTTTGATGGATGGATGGAAACACCTCAGTAAAATTCCAGTCTGAATGTACTAATAATCAGCTTGCATCCACTTGATCCCATGCTGGAATTATTCTTTTCGTCTCTGAAGTTTACTTCCCAAATTTCTTGTGAAAACACTTTTCCATCTTAGTTTTTCTACATTAAGCAATTAAATTTCATCATTTCCTCATAAAATAAAACAAAGGTTTAGTACAGAAAAGTTTCAACAATTAAACATTGTCTTATAATTATTTTTGGTCCATTATGAAATAAACATATTCATTTGAAGCATATACAGTTTTCTTATGGTTTTAAAATGCATTTTCCTCTCATAGCCACAAAAAAGACAGGCTGGAAGCTTAAGAATTTATATTACTTTGCCCAGTTCCAAATAGAACCCATATCTTACTGAACAGGAATGGAATTAAAGAGAAAAGAAAACAAACCCTTGGCAAATAAGTAAAAAAATGTGAACCTGGATGCAGTGGTGATTTTGAGTTTTGTAGTTCTGAAGATTACAGGAAAACTGAAGGAAGAATGTTTTTTAACAATTTGGAGTATTTCTAAACCTCACATAAATGTCATCCATTTCAATCTTCTTAGCCCTATTTTTAAGTTCATGTTCTTTGAGTGTTTTTCCATTTTCCTTTCAGAATTCAGAGGCCCCAGCTGCTGTCAACAAATGGAGTTAATTCAGATTTTAAGGGGTGCAACTGCTTATACTTTCTTGGGTTTTAAACCCACATTTCTGACTCTTCCCTCCTCTTTCCATCTCTGCTCAGTTTAGGGCCTACATTCTCATAACCTACACTTTTCTGTAGTCATTTCTATGGATTAAATCACTTACAGAGTTTCCCAGTTTTTTGCTTTTATTCAGGATCATATTCCTAGTAACAGGGAAGACATCCATCCTATTGCTCTTCCCTGTTCCCTGCTCCTTCCATCTGGTCACCACACGGCTCTTACATCTCCGAGCACCACAACTTGAAGAATGGGCTAAAACAAAATAATGACTCCATTACATGACATATCTCCTGCTCATAAATTTCAAAGCCAGATGAGACCATTATCACCTGCTCTGATCTCCAGCACAACACAGGACTTCCTGAGAGAGATTCCTCACTTTAGGATAGGAAACAGCAGCCCTGACTCATAGCTCTGGCCCAATGTAATGATGGCTGTCTCCCAAGAAATAAAAAGAGCAATCCTGTTTCATGCACTGTTGCATGAGACTTTTGATTGCTTGCTGCAGAAAACAAATGGACATAAATTTTAGGATAAGAAAATTCCAGACATACTCTCATTATTCTCATTGCTCTTAAAAGTTTGTTACATATCAACATTAAAAAAAAAAGGCATTATGGAGAAAATTATTAGTGCTAATAATAGCACTAATAATATTGGCAAAATCACATGCTTAAAATAACAAATTTTGTATTTAACTCTCAGATTTGGTAACAAGAGCATATATATTTTATCTCAACCTCATAAAATCATACCACTGATATTTGTCTTCTCACAACAGCACAGCACTGGATCTTTCCTTGGAGGGGAGAAGTGACTGGCCTGTTTTTGAAAACGTGACATTCAGGGTGCAATACAGCATTCAGTAGAAGTTTAAACCTAACTCCTACTTCATCACTTCTCCCAGCAACTGCTTTTAGGAATTCTTCCACCAGCCTCAAATGGACAATATCAGAGGTAGTAATTACCACCCACTGAACATAGAAAACTGCACCAAAGTGTAAGCTTCTGCTCAGAAACTTCTCGTGCAAGTACCAGCCTGCTACTTCTAAGATTTACCTACAGTGCTTTTTTTACCACCATGGGGGTAGAGAACATGCTTTTCCCAGACCCGGTCCTTTTCTCTTGCCTACTCCCTGGTTCCTGAGGAGCTGCTCTGCCCCTGTGTGCCTGGGCACGAGCATCCCTGTGTCTGTGTGTAGTGCAGCCGGGGGAAGGAGCAGCTGGATCCACCAGCAGCAGTGCAGGCGTGCAAATGGAGCGAGTGTTTGGTCCGGAGGCCATTCCCAGCCCTGTCCTCCCAGCAGCAGTTGGCTTGCTCCTGGTGGGGAGAGAGCATATGCTCTGCTCCACACACCCTGCTCTGTGACTTCACTGCCCCAATTCACACTGCCTATCAGCGTGACTGCCGGTCCTCAAATTGGCATTTCTTACCATTTTTGTTGTGTAGGGTCCTCAAAAATGTTCAGAAAAAGTGAGTATCTGTACTGCTTTTAACCACTACCAAAGAGCATATAATGCATTAGCTAGAAGAGGGAAGAGGTCTGAGATAACCAATGGATAAAATAGTGCAGAGATCATCCTAGAGAAGCATAAAGTACTCTCCAGGAGTTCATGGAGAAATAGAATATGCAAAATAAGGGAAAGCCTTGCGCCGAGGGGACAAGGAACATGTAAATGAATAGTCCTGTGAGATTTCAGACAATATCCACAAATCCATCCAGTACTTGTACACTCTGAGATTATCAATCTTGCCACAGTACAATATACATTACTGCTGAAAATAAATTGGCACACATGGGACTATTGCCTTGCTTTGCCACCCAGAAAATCATTAGTCAAAGACCCCTCTTTTACTGCTTCAGACAGACCCACAGTCTTGTGAGGTACAGGTGAAGACCACCTGTCTATCCCTGGGCAGTATTACAATTCTTCAGGAACTTGGTTTCAGGATAATTTCTGAGCACCAGGGCATGCAGGGTGGTTCCCATCCAGCTGGACTAGAGCCCCTGCAGCCGTCCTGTCATGCTGAAGAGCTATGCTCCTCCCAGAGCATGGACTGGATGAGGCTGGGATTTTGGGTCCATATTCCTATCTCCTTTCCTAGCAAGCCCAGCAGAAAAAAACTCAGTAGATTTTGGTGCCTTCCCTCTCTGGAGAGGGGTCATTCTGACCTGGAAACATGCTCACCATTGATGGCAATTTACCTTTCTTTCTACCTAAGCTGAGTTTTCAGGACAAGTGTCCTGACTCCAGCCCCAGTCAGCCACAGCCTCTATCTCCCTCCCATGTGTGGATGTGCATAACCTGAGATTCTTTTGCAGATCTCCTTGTTCGGACCCATCTCTGCTCTGCAAGTTGGCATGACGGCAGAATACCAAGTAGGAGGTTTTGGCTTGTGTGTAGAATTTGGAGAGCAGTTTTGTAGTAAGTTGCTATACTTTTTGGCTTGCAAGCCCTGGGAGCATATGGCCCATTGCTTGCAAAATGCTGATATTTTAAAATTGGGGGTGGAATAGAGCATGGCACATTTATTTTACTTCTTCAGTGCCACTATTTTTGCCAAAACATTCCCTGCCACACCATCCTGGATCAGGCTGTTCTATCCATCTTTAAAGCAAAACTTCCACTAACTAAAAAGTTGATGCTGTAATACAGACCCTAACAGGCATGAGAAAAACAATCTTCCTTTACTCATTGTCCAATATGAAATGCTGTCCACTTATTGCTAGAGTGAGTGAGCAGACAATGTAGCGCTACTTCTACTCATGCTTGGACTCTTTGCAGCTGGCCTTGTTTATACTTCTAGCAAACATCTTTTCCAAGAAATCAAAACTTTATGGACTGTTATTTCCTTCCTCTTGACTTCCCAAGAGCTAACACCAGCACACTCGAGGTACGCAGGCTTATCTTTTCCACCTTGAACTAGTGGTTGACCTGAAGAGAGGGATGCCGGAAAAGAAATAGAGTTCCTAAGTACAGACAGAAGAACAGTGCTAATCCAAGCAGAGCTCAGTTAAACCAACCCAGTAGCTGTCAAAATATATCTGAATTTATTTTTAATGTCATCCCCAGACAATTAATAATTTGGAAAAAGTTTTGGAAAAAGACTATTAGACCATTAGAGAAAGGTGATCTGCAAAACATTAATTTACTTGAATTTTGAAAATGTTTTTGGTAAGGTCCCTCATAAAATACTGTTAAGGGAAATACATAATCACAGGGCTATGGATGAAGTCTTTGTTAAGGATCATAATAAAGACCTTCCTCTTAGAACAGAAAGAGGTTAATTGTTAGGTACCATTATTGTCTCTGTTGCATCCAATTTTATTGACCATCCATGTGAATGGCTCAAAGAATATTATGTAGAGGGCTTGAGAATACTTTGGTGATGCCATCATAATTTCCTGGACCTGACTCTGCAGTCTGGCTGTGTGTAAAAGTTACTTGCATATTGCCATCAGTGCTTGCAGGGATTGACTTTGATTAATAATAATTATGAGAGGCTGTGAAGAACTCCAGGTCTATTTCTTGTAAACTGGGAAATATGATGCCAAGTTAACTGAGTTGAGAATTACTTGAACAGTTCTTACTATCAAAAGTCTCTAAATATTTTCATAAACATACACAGTCATTCACCTGTGGGGTCTTTTAGGAAGAGAAAATGAAGATTCACAGAAGGTAAATTGTGATTGGCCCAGTTTCACCTACCTTAATTACTTCAAACAATTGTTTAACATGCAAAGATCTGTTTGTTTCAGTGGATTATATGCAAGAATGAAAGAGTCATCACTTAATGTGTGTCACCTCACAGAGCAGAAATTAAAAGCTGAGAAATAGGGTGAGTATACCAAAAAATGTGGAAAACCAGAGAACAGTGTAATGACATTGTATATATATTTACAAAATATTTCTTCTTCTATTTTTCTCTTTATTTTCGTTCCCTGAAATACAGTTAAGATACATTTTATGTTGGAAGTGTCCATTTAAAACGGCTCAATGATCAGAGATAATAATGGCACATGATCTCACATCTTTGTGGAATAATCTGCCTGTCATAGTGGCAGAGGACTTATCCTTAGAAAAGAGCTAGCAAGAATTTGACTGAGGAATTCAACATGATGGACAGGGAAAACCATTCAATGAACAGTTAGCATATGCCATATCCTGCAGGAATGCAGCCCTTCTATTATCTGATGGCTCTTGCTGATCCTGAAATCAAAGATGTCTTGGACTATCAGGAGAAAAAAAGAAATATATGCTTTGTCATTAAGAAAATGAGTCTGGGTATATTTCCATAACCTGATTTGCAGGTGCTCTACACCTAATACATTCAGGGATGAGCTCAGAGTGTCAGAACACATGAGTCTTTCTGCCCATGCCACTAGCTCCTGGGGGGGCCTTCAGTGGGTCACAATGCAGCACTCTCCAGCCTCTGTGTCCTCCGAGCACACTCACCAAGCTGTTACGACACCTAATTATTATTCTACAGTAGCGGCTCCCTCACCAGATCTGGAGATTCCTGATTGAAAAGCATTAGGAAAGTTCAAACTATTGTGTTATTTTCAAGTGTAAAATCCTAATGACTTCAGCAGCTTTTCACTGCTCACTGGGCAGCCGGTGAGTGGCTGGAATTGACAGTTCTGGCTGCCTTATGCCACTCACATATTCATGGAAATGAACGACAGATCTGCAGAAACAACAGGAAAGTTTTTAAAATACATCTTTTCTCCATAGCAGAGAAAAATAATCACACTAGAAGATGTAAACTTCAACAGAGGAATTCAAAGCACTTTCCAAAATTTGCTTACTCTCCATGTAACTCCTGTGAGCAAAGCAAAGAGCTGGGAGGGGACGTCGCAGCCCCACTGTGACACACAGCCAGGCCTGGGATGGAGGAAATCAGCAGCTGCTCAGTAGCAGGGCTCTGCAGTAGGAGTCAGGAAGTGCAGATAACCAATTGAAACCAGCACCTCAGTGGAATTATCTGGTGTGGAATTTGGCCTGAGCAGTGCACTTCACACCCCTGCTCTTTGCAAAATTCTTGCTGCTGAGGTTTTCGCCCATTCATTCTCTAATGTCAGGAGAGAAAAGAGAGTTTTAAATCAGCAGAAGCTGCAGAGGCACAACTGAGTAGCTCTGGCCACATGGTCAAGTGTTGGCTTTCAAACTCCAGGGCTAAAAGTCAGGCCTTAATTTATTTTTGTCTACATAGACATAGTGTTTGTGGAGCAGATGAGAATGAGGAACCTTCAAAATACAGGCCATTCAAATTATCCCTGGCATTAAGTTATACAAACTCTTCGGTCACCACTCCTTTATGTACTACAATGCATCAGCTCTGGAAATGAGATGATAATTGAGTTTTCATGCTCTCCACCCCTTTCCCCAGTGCTATACTTCCTATAAACCCTTCACAGTGCAGGAGTGTACAAAAGATACCATCTTGTGTGCATCTTGTAGCATAATTGAATCAAGGTTGTTTAACACTAATAAGGTCTCTCTGGAGCCCAGATGTTTGATTTATGCAGTGATATACAGGAGAAGGGCAGCCCAGCAGCAGACACTCTCAGCCACTTCCTTGGCCAGCACACAGGGAGCCCAGGGGTGATGCAGGTGCAGCTGCTACTGACCCAGGAGCTACAAGTGATCAAACAGCTTCCCCTCATTATTGTATCTCATCCACCAACACCCTTCCCTCAGCCATGTCTCTCTGTATACACGACCAGACTCTTTCATGACTTCCTTTGTAGTTTTCCTTCACTAGTGCTACCTCATGTTCAGTTTCTATCCCCCTCCTGGTATTTTTCTCCTGTCTGAAAACTGCTAACCCTTTATTTTAATTAATTTACTTCTCTGTGTGATCATAGACAATGAAGATGAGACCCCAAAAGTCATTATGCCTTCAATCCAATCAATTAATTTAACCCTCTGTAGGAAGATTAAATTAATTTTTCCCTGCACACGCACTACTCACCACTTTTTTACTCATGCAATGCAAACTAGACACTTCATTCATAGAGGAGATTTTAAGGCTGCATCTAAGCTGAAGGAGTCAGAATATTCCTTCAGGTCTTGGTACAATCCCAGGCTGCACCCAGGTCTCTACAGAAAAGGAGAAATCTGAGTGCCCAGTTGGACTGGACTCCTTGATCCAGTGAGGGAGTATGAGCCTTCATCCTGCCAAGGTCTGGATCCACAATCTTAGACACAACTCTGCCTGAGCAGAAGAAAGAACAGGGATATAACAGGAGGCTCTAAGCATGTATTGCAGTAACAATTAAAGGTGGTAGAAATCTTACTTTAATAAGCAAATCCTCTGGAGTTCCAAACTTCCCTTCTTTATAGCCTTTGATCCTGTTCCTGTGATGCTGGTGGGTCACGCTGGTACCTTGGTGGGATACTACTCACAGGAGAAAAATGTGTCTCAGACTGTATTTGCCAAATCAGAGCTTAAAAGATTGGGAGCCAGTGTGTTGAAAAGCTGTCTCTCTTTATGTAAGCAGGAGTGAGAAGCTCTCAGTGGTCACCTTCAGCTTCTTAACAGAATGCCTCAGTTGCAGCAGTGCTTGTCTCTTTTTCACATTTATCTTTGCATCTTGGAGACAATTGTCATAACACATTTTACCTGCTGGACAACCAATGTGACAAAAGAAAAAGGAAAACCAGTTTGCTGCATCAGTTCTAACTAGCACTACACGTGTGACTGATCACTACTGGAAAATCTGAAACTCAGATAAAAATCACTAGGCTTTTTTTAACGCCTGAAATGAGCCATGTTGTAAAGGAAACCTGCAATAATGAGATAATACAAATTTAAAATAAATAGTCCACATGTTTTCAAGCAAGCAAACAGCATGAAAGCACTGCTGAAACAGGTATTTAAGTCCTATTATTGAAGATTCATATTTTCTTGTGCCTGACCTGTGGTTTATTTGGAGGAATATGAGATTTTTTGTAATATTAAATGTTGAGACACTATATTTAGATCCAGAATTCATGAAAATTATAAAATTACAGGATAGCAATTGTTACATAAAATATAATTCAGTGTTGATAGCTATTTCCCAAAACATTTACTGAGCAGCCAAAAAAGAAGCACATAAGTTTCTACTGTATATCAAGAGAAACAAGGCTCAAGCTTAAAGAAGGAATTTTTAAATGCTGGTGTCCAATACTCGTTAATAATATGAAGAATAAGGGCATCAGAGAGAAAACTGTTTCTAAGGTTAAATATCATCCCAGATATACTAGACAATGAGAGGAAAAGTGACTTACTAACATTTGTGCTTGATGGTATCTTCCTTTTCCTCCTCCAGCTGAAGCTTGGGACAGCTGTTTGTCTTCAAATGCTAGAGAACAAGGACGCAAAAAAAGGTCACAGGAAAACATCTCCTGTACAAACTACAAATAGGACTGTCCTTTTCCAGTTGAAAAATGTTTATATGAATGTCAGTCTTATGAAGGAGACAGGGATAACTGAAGTGGAAACAGGAGTCTTCTCCTCAGGCAAAGATTAGGTGGTAGCTTTTTGCCAAGGTGACACTGGTGCTGCCTGGGATGAAGCATCCACCTATTCTGTGCCAGTGCCCTTGTCCATTCAACCTCTTCCCTCTCCTCTTCCACATGCTACAGAGATGTCTGCTTTGGTAACTACTTCCCACCAGCTGCCACTTGCCTGATAGCTTGTTCCTACTAGGCACATTCAGAGAATTGCTGGGTCTGGAAGGGGCCTCTTGAGATGATCTGGACACATCTCCTGCTCCAAGCGTGGTCAGCTGGAGCAGGTTGCCCAGGAACATGCCCAGTTGGGTTTTGAATAAGTCCACAGCCAGATACTCCAAAACTTTGTTGGGCAACCTGTGCCGGCATTTCAAAACCCTCACAATAAACAAAAGGGATTTTTTTTTATGTTGGAATGGTACTTCCTGCATTTCAGTGTGTGCCTGTTTCTTCTTCTTCTGTCACTGGAAAACACTGAGAAGTGTCTGTCTCCACTTCTCTATTCTTCACCATCAGGGATTTATACACATTAATATGATCACCCCCAAACTTCTCCAGGCTGAACAGTTCCAGCTCTCTCAGCCTCTCTCTATGTGAGAGGTACTTAAGTTCTTTAATCATCTTCTTATTCATGAGACTTGTTCCAGTATGTTTATTTCTCCTTTTTACTGTAGACCCCAGAACTGGAGCCTTTCTTTTTACTTTTCACCTCTCCCCCTAAATGCAACTCTGGCTTTGGCTTTCCTAGGCCCAACTCAATTCTTGGACAGTGTCTCTCTATTCCTCTCAGGTTAATTCTCCCTGCTTCCACCTCTTTCATTCTTAGTTTCCATGTTTGTATTTTACCAGGAGTTCATGCTTCCAGACCTTGCACCACCTTTGCCTGATTTCCTGCATGTCAGGATAGATAATTTTTTTTTAACAGATGACCTTTAAATTGGCTCTTCTGGACCCTTTTTTTGATTCAGAGTGGTAGCCCACAGGATTTTTTGAAGCAAGTCTCTAAACATGCCAAATTGTGCTTTCTTGAAGCCCAGGGTCTTAATCCTGCTTTTTCCTGTCGTTGTTTTCCCTCTGGATCCTGAACTTTACCATCTTACAGTCACTGCAGACAAAAATGCTCTAGCTGTCAGATACCTGATGTGTTCTTCCTTGGTTTTAGGTCTGAGGTCCAGCAGAGTGCCTCCCCGCATCAGCTCCTCAACTACATGTGTCAGGAAGTTGCCACCAGTTCTTCAGGAACCTCCTGGATTGGTTGTACCCTGCTGTGCTGCCCCTCCAGCAGACACAAGTCTCCCATGTGGACTAGAGCCTGCAAACATTAAGTTTCTCACAGAAGAGAAGAATTTTTCTGAGGAAGGCCTCATCTACTTCTTGATCATGAAGTCTGTAGCATCACAGTGTTGCCCATATTGGTTTGCCTGCTAATCCTGTCACATGAAGCTGTCCCTTTAACCCTGTGTCACTGAATACAAGGTCCATTCTGTCCATCCCATGCCCATTCTTGTTCTTCCCACTCCCACCAGTACCATATCTTTGCTATGGTTATGACTTCAGTTTTCCCAAGAAAGAGATGGAAGGAACATTTGACCAAAAGCATCATTCCCCCATCATTGATCATGCCACTCTTTTCTCATGTTCCTTCATCACTTCCCCTCGTGTTACACTGAGATTAATGTATGGCTGCTTTAGAGTTATAGCTCTTGTTAGCTTGTGTCTCCAATCATCTGTTTGTAGCATTCCTCCTTTCTGTCTTGGTCACACACTAGACTTGTTGCTCAGTTCCTGCCTTTATGTCCACAAGCATCTGTTTCTGGTTTCTTTCCCAGTGTTCTTTAGACTCCAGCACAACCTTCCAAGTTGGCTGTTCACTGCAGATTCAAGTGGCTCCTTAAAACCCATCACTGCATGTCTTTTCTGAAATGAGCCTGCCTCCCACCCTAACACTAACCTGCTGCCATGAGTCCTTACCCACATTCTTATCACAGACCAATTCCAGCAGACGCCACTTTCTGAGATATTAAAAATACACCATTTCCTTTGCAGGTAATGCAGACTTCATGTAAAGCTCTCCTTCGCCCCTGACCTCACTCACATTTGTTTTATAACAGCTTATACCCCTTTAACAACAGTGAAGTTATTTCTGGTTTGCACATTGTGACTTGTGATCAAAACCAGGCCTATTGCCTATCTCTAGATACAAAAAGAAACGGCCCACTGAAACATTGCACAGTACCTCATTCTTAAGCATCTACCTTCAAAGCATGCAATTCACTTACAAATTATTAAAACCAGGCTATGGCAGCATCCTAAAGGACCAAGAAGGACAATTAGGTTGGTCCTTATAACTCCAAGAGTGATTAGCAACAGCCATCAGCACACTGTAACTGCTTGTTGAGCTAGTGAGTCAGACAGCAATAAGGACTTTTAAGCAGCCAGGAAAAGCACTCAGATTCTTCTACGGGAGAAGTTTATTACAGAGCTCAGCATCTGTGTCTTGCAGCTGCCAAGTGTCCTCCATGTGTTGTTACAGCTGCTGATTCTGCTGTTAAGGAAGGGGGAGCAGAAGGATGAAAAGAGGCAGCGTCAGGAATGTTCAGTTGCTGTAAAACACTGCCAAGCAGATATTCATGTTATCTGTATGCAGAGACTAAGCCATCCAAACATGTGAGCTCACGGCTCTCTGCCGGCTGGTCTCACACTACAGAGAAATCATGTGACAAAGCCACTAGACACTTTTCAAACTACTCCAAATACAAGATCTGCTGAAACCCTGAAGTAGCATGCCCAGCTATATCAGTTTTGTGACGTGACATGCTGTGACTTGTGAGGACAGACAAGAAAAGAAGCAAGAGGCTTTGGGGAGAACCAAACCAAAGGGAAGCAAACTCCCCACTTCACTGGCAAGACAGTAGTCCTCAGTGTCAGTCCACAGCCATATTTTTAGTTTCTATCACACTACAATTCCACACAATTCTACACAAATAATTTGGAAGTGTACTACAATACAGGACCTCAGACTCTACCTGGTGCACTAAGCACATGACTGAATTCCTAGAGGCCAAAACTTTGGTCCTTTGTGTCTCAGTGGCTGTGGACACAAGTTCCTCTCACAGAAACCACACTGTCCTCCAGTCAACTAATCATTGGCAGTCTTGGAAGGCAAAAGACCACCAACATGGCCTTGGAGCAGGATATTGTGCTATCCCTGGAGCAGACACACTTTCACTGCCAGGCACATCCAAATTTAGGCTTTGGACAGTTTTCTTCAGTCTGTGCCAAACTCATATAGATCCATGGTACCATCCACCATAGGTAAGACCATGGGATGATTCAAGTTGGGCAGGACATCAGGAGGACATTTATTCCAAACCTCTTGTTCACATTTAACTGTTCTCAAATGAACTTTTTCCTGTGTTCCCAGGTATAAGCAAATTACAATGATTTCACCTGGCCCACGGCAAGCAGCTCACCAGGCATTTCTTGCTCCACTGGGAGGTAAGGTAATTTATTTATGTGTGGGCCAGGTCTTCTTGCTGGCACTAGCAGACACTGAGCACAGCTTTGTTAGAGAGCACTAAGAAGCAACTGAGAGATGGGTCTTCTGAGGGAAACTAAGAGATGTGCTAGCAGCCCTGGTGTGCCCTGGGGATCTTGCGGAGCCTGAGTGCTCCCAGGTTCTCTCCTTGTACTCCTATCTGTGGGCACCTGAGGAGTGCTGCCAGGGCCAGGCAGGGGCATCCATCACATCTCCTGTGAGAAACCATGGCACCGGCATAACCAGACAGTATGGACAAGAGTCTGGGGGACTGTTCACATGCCAATGGGTGAGGACAACCCAAAGGAAGTAGCATTAGGCATCCAGCTTAAAGCAGCACATCTGGGAGCACAAATAATTTTTGACAGGAGATACGAAACTGAGATCAGTGTTAAGTCCATGCCATTTTCCATAGGAGTAAAGAAATTGGTGTACTTGAGTAACTAGTTGTTGTTTGTCCGATGGTTATTTTAAATAAAGGAGAAGGCATAAACGTATTTTAATGGCTGTGGGTAAACCTGAGCTGTGTGGTTGTATATGTATGCGTGGCCTCAAGAAAAGGTGAAGGACACTGTGACAATACTCTTTTTTTTAAAAGTATTTATGCAAGAAGCTTCCAATTCTGTAGCTGGTATCTGAAGCAAAGGAATTTGTATATTGCATCAGGCAGTATCGCATTAGGAAATGTTTTTAACAGTGTTTAGTGATTGAAAGTAAGATACAATAGCTTTATGACAAAGAAGCTTATGATGAAGGTCCTTTGTAATAGCTTTTATATTACTGTAAATCATGATGCTTATGGTTTACTTTTTATTAATTCAAATGAAGTGCAAATCAAATGACAGCTGACAGCCTATCAACAGGTTAGTTTAAACAGCTGAATATTATTTTACTTCATATATATTTCAGCTTTTAACAGGATTTTTAATTGTAAATAGTTTTGAGGTTTTTATCCACATAATGTGGCTGGAAGGCTGCAAGATGAGAGCAATATTTAATTCACGCTTGTAAGATATGGGTATTTGGAACCCATTAGAAATTGACTTTTTGTTCTCCCTTTTAATTTTGATTCTTTCATCAGAGATGCCAAGACTAATGCTGTCATGACAGATGGAGAGAGCTCACAGAGACATTGTACAAAAATTACTGGAGCAATGTGTCATTACAATGTAGTACCTTCAAAATGTCACAACGAAAGTAAAATTCATTGTGGAACAGGGCTCTTCCTTCAGGGACAAGGCTTTTTTTAGTGACAATTCCACTCCTAGGTGCTGGACAGAATCATACCGGTCTCATTTGCACCATAGGAAATAGCAATATACATATGCTACATGCTTGTTCAAAATCACACAGTCACTCACTGAGAGAGAACCTGCTCCCAATTTGTCACCTATATAATTCTGGGTGTCATTGACCCACTTCAAGTATTCCAGAGTGTTCTAACTCTTTTATTCAATTTGGTAATACAGTTGATCAAATAATGGTAGTTACGTCAGCCTCATATTAGTTATTTACTATTAATACTTAGTTATTAGCTATTTACTTCAATAGCAGCCTGGCCAGCAGGTAGAGGAAGGTGATTCTCCTCCTCTACCCTGCTCTCATGACACCTCACCTGAAGTGCTGCATCCAGCTCTGGGGTTCCCAGCATGGGAAGGACATTGACCTGCTGGGTTGAGTCCACAGGACCACAACAATGCTCAGGGGTCTGGAGCAGCTCTGATGTGTAGACAGGCTGAGAGAGCTGGGGCTGTTCAGCCTGGAGAAGTGAAGGCTTTGGGGAGACCTTACCACACCTTCCAGTACTTAAAGGGGGTTACGAGAGAGCTGGAGAGGGACTTTGTCTTGGTGATAGAACAAGATGGAATGGCCTTAAGATGAAGGAGGGTAGGTTTGGATTAGATATTAAGAAGAAGTTTTTTACTATGAGGGGGTGGAAAGGCACTGGAACAGTTTTCCAGAGAGTCTGTGGCCTACCCATCCCTGGAAGTGTTCAAAACCAGGCTGGATGGGGCTCTCAGCAACCTGATTTAGCAGAAGGCCCCTTCAAACCCAAACCATTCTATGATTCTACATTAACTTGTACACTGTCAGTGGTAGTGACCTATGCTAATTTCTGCAAAAACCATAGAGATGTAGCAAAACTTTCCTGTGTGCTGATTAATCTGAGTAGAAGAAATGAGGTACTCTTTAAAAAGTGTGTAGGTCAACCATTTGGCTAGAGCAATTGACTATCACAGCAGAGTCTTTTAATGGCTCAGCATAAAAACACAGGGAAAAAATATGCAAAATGTGTTCAAAGACTGCCTTTGGTTTTAAAGTAAAGAATCAGAAGTGACACCATTTAAAAGATGATATAGTTCCACTTACAAGTCAGAAGGTTACATTTCTTATTCTACCTGCATGGGTTTTTGTCCATGGAATTCTGTAACGGTTTTGCTGTCAGTGGGATTAAAAGGTGTCTCTATGAGAAAGGACTGATTTGCTATGTGCAGCTCTCCAGCTATACAGAACTTTGTTAGCTGTGAGTAATCCACTAGAAAATGGATTTCCAGTAGCTATTGACATGTTTGAAAATGAACTCCAGAGCCAGATTTAAAACCACTGAGATTCTTATCCAGAATATGGATAGAAGGAGTCCAATTTTTTGTGGCACACATTGTACCTAACCCCAGAGATTTTCTCCCTGGCTCTTGGGAAGGTCGAGCTCCTTGTCTACTTAGGCTTGATCCAGAGCTACTGACACTGATGGCAGAACTCTTCCTAACCCCCAAAAGCTGGACCAGAGGAAAGACCATCTGCCTTTTTGCTGAAATTGTGTGAGGGAATGCTAACAGTGGTGCTGTATGCAGTGGTAATGGTGCTGTCCACAAGAAAGTAGATGGAAACCACAAGCTTATTTCACACTGCCCAACCTTCAGATGCAAGTAGATATCATTTGCTACCACTGCCAATTTAGAGCTAAACAACTTTGGATTCCAGTACTAATCAAGTGCCTTCCACCTCCTTCTCCTTTGGGTGAAAAATAGAATACTTGATTCCTTTGAAAATATTAAGATATTCAAGAAATTCAGCCACTTCTGAAGTTTCAAAGTCTCCACATCCAAACAAGACACAGTTAGGTATGGTTAGGTGATGTGCAACACAGGGATGCCTTATCTGTCAAAAAGGACATGGAAGAAGGGAAAGCAAAACCAGGCAAAAAAGTAGATCACCATGAGAGACATGCAGCCCAAATATCCTTCTATATTTGAAGCTACTGAAGGGAAAAAAAAGTGAGATAATTACAACTTTGCCATAAAAATCACAGAAGTAAATAATGAGTAGAGTCATCAAGTCCTTCAAAAATGAATTATCCTTTGGAAGTACCAGAGGCTTTTCTCCATGTGATGTAAAGGAGCCAAAATTTGTACTAAAGATTTACTATCCATTTCTTCCCCCCACAGACTTTCATAAAGGCAATGACAGGTCCAGAGGAACAATAGTGCATCAGAATGTTTCAATGCATGTGGAATAAATTCAGAGTGAAATAATCAGTGGAAGACTGTGAGAAGGCACTACAAAGATTACACTGTTAAACTTAAAGGCTCAATCTTTCATGCTGCTGAACATTTTCTGAGAGATGCAGCATTTTGGTTCCTAATGAAAACACACAGTGCTAATGAGAATGAGGCCATAAGATGTCCTGGTGTGGTTGGTCACTCAAGGTGAAACAGAAAGAACATCTGCTCCCTGATTGCTCAGAAACTCTGAATTCTTTACTTCAGACACCAGAGAAGCTGTTCAGAGATAAGTAAGCTCTCGGACTCTGCCTGCTGTTGAAAGGCACACACACACCCTTGCATATCTCTATCATATTATTTGGGCATGGGAGAAAATGATCCCTCTTTGGAAATCTATTCAGCTGTCAGATCAACCCCTTTATCTGGTTTCATACCGTTAGCTGAGAAGACAAGGATCCCCCTATCAACCCAATTTGGTGTTAACTGATTCAGCTTTCATCAGATTTTTTTTTTCTGAACTCAGAAGAAACCCAAAAGCCAGATCTTTGGGGGCTTTCCAAATAAGGTCCAAAAAATCTCACTTGGCAAAACACTTTGTGTAGGGATGTATTCAAATGTGCAGAAATGTCCCCATAAGTGAAATGATACCATGAAGTGAAATGGTGGGTGCAAAATGAGTGGCCTGGGCTGCACACATAAGGCAGCACAATAACAACTCTCTGTTCTGGATTTAAAAACCTGCCTTCCAGCCCTAACAGGATTCTTTGGTGAGGACAATAAAAAGAGCTATAAGTGTATTTATTTGCATTTTTCTGAGCCCTCAAAGTACCAATAGCCAGAGGAAGAGCTAGTTAAGTAAACAGCATAATTTTCTTTTGCAGAATTTGGTTCATAAAATAATTAGTGCTGCCTTGAACACAGCTAAGGAATATGTTGCAGCTTTTATACTTAGATTCCCATTGCAGCCTTAAAGATATTCTTCTTCCAGCAGGGGCTCTGGAGATTTGGACAGTAACACATTACTAACCATGAGTAAGCATGCAAGGATCTGGACTTAAGCTAACAGAAGTGATGATGTGTGAAAGGCTTCTGCTTCATTTTGACATGGTGATACAAGGGATAGGCAGATTTTGGGACAGACCATCTTTATCTGTCTGGCAGTCTAGGGATTTAAGCTGTGTCTATCACTCTGGCATTTCTGTGTGCTCAGACAGCATCTGCTGGAAACATTCTCAATCATTTTCCAAGTGGCCAGGGATGGTTATCCCAAGAGGGACCCCTAGAAGAACTTAATTTCATTTACAGAGGAGGTACTTGTGGGGAAGCAGAGAAAAGGGTGTTAGGGAGAAGTACAGTCTTGATGTAGAAGTTTGTGCAGACTCTCCACTTGGAGAGCCTTAAAAGGAATTGCACTCATTACCCCCTGGACCCTCGAACAGAGCCACCCTGCCTGAGCAACTAAAAATGGTGCCCTACAAGGAATCCTATTTCAAGAGGTTTCCCTGAATGCATAGCTCCACCTTACACCACCTCATGCATGCACCCTCTCTGCCCAAGACATACTCTGTTTCTCAGGCTGTCTTGTGTACTTGAAGCCAGGGAGACTTGGCCTCTCACTGCCAAAACCCCAACCAATCCACAAGGAAAAGATTCCCATATGTCCTTCACAGAAAAATGCATCCCAGGCATGCTAGAGTCACCTGGTCAGTCAGCATTCACTTCAATCATGCTACTAGTGTGAAATCTCGACTTTTCACCAGAAAAAAGTAATTTTACCATGCAATTTTTTACACTGGGTTAAGGTTTGAACCTCCCTTCCTTGACAGAATCTCTGTAACATCCAATTTTTATGGATACCTCAAGAGTCCTTCTGGAATACTCTTTAGGTGCATAGTGCAAACATCACAAACATATTTTTATTGGCATTTGATGGCTACTTCATTTGACAAGCGCTCATATCAAATTTATGGAGGGCTATTTCTGAGTGATATAAACGTGGGAAGTCCCTTTTGTTGAGACATGGCATTAATCATGTTAGTGCCTAGATCTCCGTGCCCTAAGACCAAAAAGATATACTGCTGCGGTGCTACAGCCAGCTCCTAAAAATACAGTATCTTCCAACAGATTTTATGCTTCAGAGTAGATGGGACAGCCTGGATCTTTAACAATCCGCTCTCACTTCAGCATTGTCTCTTCCTTTCCCCCCCATATTGCCCACACGTTTGCATGTTTAAGACAAGGTGTGGAAAGAGTGACATGGGAACTGCTTCATCCTGAGTGTCAATACAGCTCACAGCAGCAGCAGCAGCAGGGATGCCAGTACAAGTCAGGATCAAATGAAGGCATTGCTTAGCATTTATGTGAGTGTACTCCCAGGTCAGGACCAACCAGCACTCTCAGTAATCTCCATTAGTGACAGCCAGGTCTGCCTCCTGCTATCAACAATCATACCCCACAAAAAGAAGGGAGCCTCCACATGAACATCCTGCTTCTTTATGTAGTCATGACCTGGATTCAATGGATAAAAGGGGCTTAGCCCACCCACATCAGTTATGTATTCTCCTATCTTACAGGGTTATTCAGCAGGGAGGATACAGGTATACCGCCAGAATATCTTAGTGCTGGATTTTAGTCTTTCCTCATGGCAAAGACTATTCCAACAAGCCCAGTGTCTTGGAGATGCACCAAACATCTGCTGCAAAGGAGGGACATCATAATATTGTATCGTATCGTATCTTATTGTATCGTATCACATTTTATAGGCCTGAATCATATCATCTCTCAATTATATTTTTATTTTGTCTTATATTTTCATACTGATTAGCAGCCTGTTCTGCTTTTCCCATGTATGTTAACAGGCATGGACACTCAGTGCATGAGAATGTAGAGGTTTTGTTATTGAGTCGTTGACTCTTTGCCTATGTCTATGAAAGTAGGACTAATGGGATCCAGATGAACCTCTCTCAGTCTGTCTCTGCTATCCCTCACTCATCCTCCCTTTACCTCTCTTTTTCTGCTAAAGATCTAGAGCCACAAATTTGTCTACCAAACACCTGGTGTGGGTCATCCCAGCCCACCATTAGTCAGAGTGACAAGAGTGGGATAATTAAGTGCCACTAAATCACCCAGAAATCTCTCCCCATAATGCTGCACACATAATTGTTCAGGAATATTTTCCAAAGCTTGTTCTATTAAGTCTTCACTGACTTGAATCCGGTCCTTGGGAAAAATCTGCATGGTGAAGGCCTGCCAACATGATGACTAGGAAGTGACAGGGCTGCCACATCCTGCATGTGAGCTATGCAATGCACCATGCAGTTGACCTGCATATGTACAGCAAGTCTCACACATTCCCGAGCCATGGACTCTCGGAACAAGTCATCTCTATACCACTTGTGCAAAGATTTTGATGTCTACAGAAATGTTCTTTCCTGTGGCATTTCCAGGTTAATCACACAAAAGTGCTCAGCAATACATTACACTTACAAGCAGTGGTCTGTCACAAAAATGTTTATGCCAGGAAAGTCACGTCTGATCATCTTTCCAAGGAAAAATTCCCTATTTAATTACACCACTGGTGAAGAACATCAGAAATAGACAAGCATGTGTCATTGAATCTCTTCTGTTTCACACTATTGGGTACCTGGCCCTCTGCAGCACAGTGGGAACTGGACTGGCTTCTGCAGGAGATCTGACCACTGAACACAGGTCTGGAGAGCATTGGTCCTAGCACTGAGGGAGTAGCTCTCTCCAGACCAGTCCAACATTAATCCCACCAGTAAGTAGGCCAATTTGTGCCCAATATGGTTTTTCCTCTCCTGTGTCAAGACCACCCACTAGCACAGGGCACTGAATAGCAGCTATGACAAGAAGATTTTAACCTCAGCTAATGGCAACCAGAAGGTGACAGACTCATTTTCTTATTACCAATCTTTTTAGGACTGAACAGGCAATTATTTTCTTGAGACTGCTTCTGTGTACTAAATTACATGGACTATCTCCAAAGAGCAGTGACAACTCAGTAAGCTGGGTGTTACCTCTCTTGCCAACCCACAAACTGCTCTCAGTAACCCCATAGCGGTGTTGACAGACTCCAGAAATAGCCATGAACTGTGTTTTCTTACTAGAAGTCAGGGCTGGGTCGTATCAGTGGGGGAGGTGAATTTAAAATGATGGGGGGAGCAGTTCTGAGGGGTCTCATGCCTCTCTACACACAGTCCCTAAAGGTGGTACTGAGCCATGCCTCACATGCAGCCCCTAGTAAACATGAAGGATCCCTTTTGAAGCTAGAACTGGGGGTGCTTGGCACATTTTGTGTGCTTCCTGCTTCTCTAATGTTTCTCCTCACACTCTTTCACTGCTAAATGAATGGCACGACTTTCTCAATGTTTTCTTTTCCCGAACACTTTCTTACAATTTTCATTTAATTTTAATGCAAGGGCACCAATCCTAGTTTATGTCATAATAGATGGACAACAATAGTGCAGTTTAACTAAAATAACATGCTAAACAGTGCTACATGTTGATGGAGTCATGATGGATAAAATGTGGAGTGTTTTGGTGGTTTATATCTTCAAAGAAGAGCTGGCAAGTGTACAACGTGACAAATGTATTTAAGAATCTATGCCATTCAAATGATACTACCACATGTCTGTTTGGGATTTTTCCCATCTAAATGTGGGAATATGGGCACGGATTCACTTGCATACTGTGTTCTTCTAACATAAAGTGTCGGCATCTCCGAGGGTGTGTCGGCGGCACCCGATGTCACCAGACACACGCTGCAAAGCAGACAGCCGAAATAAGTGTACATTATGTGTGCCAGGCAGTCTTCATTTGTTTATTTCATGCAAAAAGGAGGGGATCATGCTCAAAATATTCTCACTGGAAATTTGTATCAGCATGAGAAAGAAAAAAACGTATCATTTGCATTTCAAGGCGTTGCAAGTCCCTATCCTAGCTGAAGTCGTCGGCATTTATGGTACAAAGACTCCAGCTCCTGATGTGAACGACAACGATGTAAAAAACCCCACTAATTCACATCATCTTGACTGAATTATTCTGCATTTACACCAGTTTCACTAAGATGGAAGCTGGCTCATGGTCCTTGCACATACACATTTTGTGTCTTTTTCTCCTATTGTTTGTCACTATAAGCCACCTCCTTTGTTTATTATTTTTTATTTGTGCAATGTATTCATATTCTCAGAGTCCATCTGCTAAAAGTATCCTATTTAAAAGAAGATGGCATCATTAGCTACCCTCTCTTGCTATAAAGAAAGGAGCAGTTCCCATATTTTTACCCAGTTCAGTGGCTCAGTGGATGCACTAATCTTGCTGAACACTTCAGTTTAGATGGTATATCAATGAGGCATTCAAACAGAGCAGTTTATACACAAAAATTCTGTCTGCTTTGTAAAAGATTATCCTTTTATAAACACTCTGCGGAAAACATAAAAGCAAATAGGGGACAGCACATAGGACAGGAAAGATGTTAGAAGGGAGATTAATACTGAATGGGTCGAAATGAATGGTGCTTACCAAAACGAGGTCCAGATACTTTGGCTGCAGTGAAACATAAATAATGGGAATGACACATCGTTTATTTGGGATAATGAGTTGATCCGAAGTAGGGGCCTAGAACAAGAGATTAAAGATTAAATATCCATCTCCTGATGAATATCAGTAGCAAACTTTAACCTTTTCCTTCCAAAAGCACAATTTCTTTGAACAATCATGTCAGCACAACACAGTGAAGAAATGGGATAAAGCAAACTTAAATTACATTCTTTTCCTTATCCTGAAACAAAACATTGCTTCATATTTTAAGACATGGTATGGTATTTTTAATTCCAGGCTTGTAACTCAGAATAATTATATGAGAACACAAAGATTTTGCTTGATGTTTTGCATTACAAAAATCTGGCTTTAGCATTTATTGCTTACATTTTAGTTCTCTACAATAATTGAAGAACATGCCCATCCTGAACATTCACTTGGGTGGAGAGATAATGACAAAAAGCAGCCTGCTGGAAAAGCACAGCATACCACATGCCGAATTAAAGTCTTGAATTCAAGGAGGGCTTGGAAGATGTCACAAGCTTTGGATCAGGAAGGGCTGGAAGTGTAGAGAAGGGGGGAAAGGCACAGACAACTGGGGACAGCAGACTGACTGTACTGCAGTGCTGGCAACCTGTCCAAGCTGGTCAATTAGTGGTACTTCTAGCTCAAGATGCTGTACTGCAACTGAGGCAGAAGACATAGGACAAGCGGGAATCTGGATAGCTGTAGCTTGCCCAGAACTTGGAACAGAGCAGCTGCTGGATGCATGCAGCCAGCCAAGCCCCGCATTGTGGTTTTGTTGCTGATGGCTGCCTCCTGCAAGAGGGATAAAACTGGGGACAGAGGGAGGAGGGAGGAGGGGGTGAGACTTTCAAATGACATTTAGAAAAAAGCCAAGCTAGAATGCAGGAGCGAGTTCAGCATGCTCTCACCTGCTTCATGGAAAGGGGTTTACTCCATGAGCAAAAGGAGTTTGTGGTTTCATTCCACTCTCTAGGGAATGTGCTGTCCCAGTGCCAAACCAGCACGCATGTACAGCTGGCAGTTTCTCTGCAGAAGAAGCCTCGTACTGGAAGCTGTGTAAAAGTATCCATTTTTTCTTGGTAAATATTTGCATGCAAAACCAGATATTCCCATAGGTTTTTGTGAGGCTCTGAAAACTAGTTAGAGGGAAGGATTTTTGTATTTGTGCTGGGGAAGTATGAATGCCTAGACCCACAGCTCCAATGAGGACACGGTCCTGGGGGGTGAGCTAACTGAAATGGTGTCTTGAAGGACACTGAATACCTTTCCGACAGTAAAATTCACATTTTGGCAACAGAACAAAAATATTGCCATTTCACATTGTCCCTTTCCACCATGAATTCAGATAGGATTTGATGTGTTTCCCTCTCCTCTTGGGTAAGAGATGTGAGTCACATCTCTTGGGTAAGAGATGTGAGTCCTGTCAGGCACCTTTCCTTATAGGCTGTCCTGTAACTCCACTGCCTTCATCCTAAAACCTCCTGTGAAAAACCTCCTGAAACCTCCTGCTGCTGTATCACAATTAATATAGCTAGAATAGGACCACAAGGTCAAATAAATGCAAGTGAAGAAGAGCACTTGGGGTGCTGGTCTGGTAGAGAGGGCAGAGCTGACAAATCAATAGTAAGGGTGTGAACAGAAGACATATGGCTGGATGTCGTCACGGTCAGCCAGGACCAGGCTCGGCAGGGCTTGGCTTGCCTAGGCAGTCCATGCTGGAGAGTGGGTTGGGTTTTCCACCACTGCTTGCACTGGCAAAAGGAAGGGGAGGTCTGTCTCAGTGCCAAAGCAGCAGCCTCTCATCTGAGGAACCAAAGCACTGCTCTCCAGGGACAGGGACCACTGTGCTTGGCTCAGCTGCTCTGCCTGTTTTCAGCACCCTGCACTGATTTCCAGCCAGACATGCTTTTATCCTTGAGATACGAGCAGCGACTTTCCTTTTATTCAGAAAGAAGCATCCATTTTCGAGTATTATCACAGCACAGATAATAAATATTACAAACAGCAGAGCTGTGAGGGGATGCCAAAGCCCTGCTGCTGACTGATGCCTGACCTCTGCAAAGCTCTCGTCACCGTGTCTCATCCCAGTGTTTGGCTGCGCAAAGGGGACCATCCTGCTCATGGACACACAGTGTTGCAGGAGGGGCAGGACCCCTGCTACCACATGTGCTCCTTCTCTCAGGGGGCCAAGGGGATCCTCACATGGCAAAAGACACTCTCTGTAAGGTCTGAAGGGCATATTTGAAGGATCCTGCAATGAAAGCTGTTGTAGACACACACATAACAATCCATATATGTTGTAGGGGAGAGAGTATGGTCCGAAAGGCCCCCACTGTGGCACAAAGTAGTGCTCCCAAGGCTCCTGGTGGTACCAAGGTTCCTGGCAGCTTGCACTGATCTTTCTAGGGAGGGAACTGAGGAGGCTGGGCCTCCCTGCCTTGCTTCACGTCACTTCACGTCACTTCACCTCACTACTAAGGAAAAGAAAGGGCAGCTCCCAGATGATTCCAGCACACAGCAATGGGCTCTTGTACTTAGGAAGTATTTGTAACTTGATTTAAAATTAGCCCTTAGTAATTTGAAGATGGTGATGAGAGTGGCATGAGACAGAGAAGAGAGTATTTTTCCAAATTCAGTGGGTAAAAGTGAGTTTTCCAGGGCTGCTTTCAGTATGTAACTGGAAGTTCAATTTGTGAGCTGAAATCCCAAGAGTTTTTATTTGTGGAGAGCTCTCTGCTTGGACATCTGATTATGCACAGGACTGAGGCTTTTGGTTGTAAAATTAGATGGAAAATGTCCACTCTGGGAGAGAAAGCACAAGTTTCTTGCGAAACTTCTCTGGGAGGAACCAAAACTCAGGAGCTCATAGCTCGACTTTCATAAGGGAATGATATTTTAAAGCATCTGTGAATAAATATGTGCAAACAGATGTGAGTTTTCTTAGAAAACTGCCCCAGAACCCATATCCACTGCGCAGTTTGTAGGCTGGGAGTGTGGCAGGTCATGGTGCCACCCAAGTGGACCCCTAGAGCCACCCCTATAGTGTACCCCAAGTACAGCACCCTGGATTTGCTGTGTAATCCATGGAAAGAAAGCATGGAAAGCTCATAGTAATAGCTGAGGTGAATCTCACCAAAAAATAGTCGTCTCTCTTTGGTTACTTGAATCTACCCTGTACAATATTTTATTTGAAGCATGTCATTAACGGTGCAGGTATTGATATAGAACCTGTGTTTTTGCAAGTGTGAGTGGTTTGCTAGGTCCTCACATATTCTAGTTCAAATCATCATGTCATTTTTGACAGTGCAAGCTTTTAAGGAAACAAAAGTGTTTTTACAGTGCCGGTGTGAGTTTCCTAGATCTGTGTTACCCTTTTATCTCCAGAGGGCTTGAATTGAGCATAATTAACAGAAATTTAATTCTCTTAAATCATAGGATGGGAAACTTAGAGTCTGTCAGACACCTTTGGACACTAAACCTGAATCCAGGCATCATCCCAAGAAGTCATGGAATACGGGGACATTTTGACTTGCATCTGGTTACAGATCTGAAATATGGGTTTAGGTCCAGTAACTAGTTGCAGTAGACAAAAATGCACCAACAAACCTTACCCACGCCACTCTAGGATGGAAATGGCCTGTCTGTACCTGGTCCAGTTCAGGGAGCAGGACTGAAAAGCACCTTGTGGCAGCCTGATCCTAGGGCAGCTAGCAAGGTCGTGAGGGATGCTGGAGGGCTTGGCAGCCAGCGGCAGAGCATGAGGGGCTGTAAAAACCAGCTGCCCTCCTTCTGCCCCTCAGGGATCAAGCAACACAATTGCCTGTGAATTCCCTTCACATCAAAGGAGCCTCTAGAGGCCCTGCTGATGGTCATGAGGGGCTGCAATACCAGTGTAAAACTGCTTGAGCTGGGTTAGCAGTGTGCTCACATATGGTCTCAGATTGTACCTTTCCACAAACCAGCTGTACCTCTCAAATAAATACATACTGGGCAAAGCTCAGAAATGCATCTTTCTAGAGATTATTTCCATCTGCACATCACAAAAAGGATATATTGATTTAGCTACACTCCTGAGATCGGGGTGGAAACACTGTATAGTCGGGAAGCAGACACATATGCTGCTTATCAAAGCTATACATACGGTACAAAAAAGATACCAGTGTGAAGAGCAACCAGCTAAATTTGCACCAGAACACAACCTGTCCTGTAATTCTCTAAAACAAAGGAACGGGAAGTCCTGAATGCTACTGTTCCTGAGCCATGCAGATGGCATGTGAAGAGAACACCAATCCCAGCTGAACTCATGGACATGGGGAATCTAAGGAGCTGACAATTGCTGTAGCTGTCAAGGATTGCTCCCAAAGCCTGTGTATTTATTTATTTATTTATTTGTATTTCTTGGAGCTGCAGAGAAAAGCAGTAATTGACACAATGGGAAAGAATATCCCAGATGAGCTCCAAGTGGCACCCATCACCAGAGCAAGGCTATATTCTCTCTGTAAACCCCTTTCACCCATCCACAGGGAGCACAAGTTACATATTCCTCAAAATTCATGGCATCTGTGTTTGTTGATGATGATATAAGTCCAAAAATTTAAGAGGAAAAATGTGAGTTACCTAGATCATGCAGTGCCACTGTGTGCTGGCAATACACATACCCCAAGCTGTTGCGGTAAAGTGTCAGTAAAATGGTCATCTGTGGAGATGACACTGTGGTCTCCTGCAGCACTCATACTTCCTGATGTCTCTGGGATAATAGAGAATAGGGAAAGTTACTAGATGAAAATCATAGAATCATTTGGAAGAGACCTTTAAGATCACTGAGACTGACTGTAAACCCAGCATGGCCAAGCTCACCACTAAACCGTGTCCCTAAGTGAGTTTACTGGATGTATGTTGCAGTGTACAACTATGTGTACTCTTTTAAATATCACCGGGGTTGCTGACCCAACCTCTTCCCTGGGCGGCCTGTTCCAATCTTTGACAACCCTTTCCATGAAGAATTTTTTCCTAATATCCAATCTGAACCTCTCCTGGCTCAACCTGAGGCCATTTCCTCTTGTCCTTGCTACTTGGGAAAAGAGGACTGACTCCCACCTTGCTACAATCTCCTTTCAGTTAGTTGCAAATATACAAATAAGTATATATAGGATGATCCTTGCAATTATTTCAGATATTTTCTGGGTTCTTGTAGTTTTGCAGTTTAGCATAAAACAGGCCACAGTTAGCAGAAATGTCTCTGTGTGTGGGAGTAAAGGATTATTAAGTTCCTCTCTTTCCAACCAGTTTTGTACCTCTCCTATAGCTCAAGCTCCCACACCCACAGCGCTGAGTCAGCAGGACACATCCCATCAGTCACTTCCATGCAAAATCCTTGGGCTGAGTTTAAATGTCTGCTAAACAGTTTAGACCAAATTGTCTTTGCTGCAGAGGCCCTGCAATGAAGTCATCAAACAAGTGCTGTGGCTGTTGTGTGTGTATCCACAGAAGATTTCTTTCCCTAGACAAAGCGATCAGAGGGATGAAAGCCCTCCCTTATGAGGACAGGCTGAAAAAATTGGGATTGTTCAGCCTGGAAAAGAGAGCATTCCAGGGCAACCTTGTTGCAGTCTTTCAGCATTTACAGGGAGACAACAAGAAAGAAGTAGGCAGAGTTTTTAGTAGGACCAGTAGTGATAGAACAAGAGGTAGGTAACAGTTTTAAACTGAAGGAAGTTATATTCAGACTACAGATAAAGGAAGAACTTACAGTGAGGGTGGCAAAATACTGGCAAGGTTTGCATAGAGAGGTGGTGGATGCCCCATCCCTGGAAGGCCATTTGAGTGGGACTCTGGGCAGCCTGGTCTAGCTGAACATGTCCCTGCTCATTGCAGAGGGGTTGAACTACATGACATTTCAAGGGCCTTTCCAACCCAAACTATTTTATAATTCTGTAACAAATAAGCCTTATATTCATGTTATTTGGACACTCTCAGAAAGATGAAGGTCAAGAATCATTTGTTCTGACAAAAAATTGCTGAAGTGCCCTGACTACTAAGATAGAACTACCATTAAACTCCTTCCATGTCTCCTCTACCAGTCTAATGCCCTGTAAGAGAAGCATAAAAAAGAAATCTTTGATAGCTTCAAAAAACACTACCCTTGATGCAAATCACTGAGTACCTGACAATGTTCAGGTGAAGAAACAATCACACTAAAACACCTGGCTGTCTTCAACAGTCAGACTGAGACCACTTGAGAGTCCAGGATGGCTGGATCAGATACAGTACAGTGCCTGCTCTCTGGGAAGAGATGACTCTGGCTGCTCGACCTCAAGACTTCCATCTGACCCAGGTAGAGATGGAATTAACCTGGGAGAAAGCAGCCAGTGAATCCCAAAGTCATCAGTTTCCTCAGCACAGGGCTTGCTTTCTCTAAAACTTCACCATCCAAAAACAGAGACCTCCTCCTGAGCAAGAGATGCAGAATCAGGCACAAAAAATGGCATAGCTGTTTCTCCCTGGAAAATTCCACCCAACATCTGCGTAGCAGCTGGATTTCCCAAGTCTATTATCTCATTTCACTGATCTGAATGAATTTTCTCTCAGAACAGCTGCAGATCTGTATATACCGCTCATGGCTTGATTCACTATGTTTTACCTGAATGAAATATTAATTAGCTACACTATCTTTTCTCCTCCCACCACTAAATGCTAATTAATTGTAATTCATGATGGAAAAAAGTGGCACATAACTAGATTGGCCCAAAACATGAATCAGTTCTAAAAATCCAAACCAACCATAGTCAATTCAGAGTTTGAACATTGCTGGGCAATCAATCTCATTACTTTCATTATAGGAGTCTTAAATATATTTTTTTCTACAGACTCATGCAGAAACATCCATCATTAATCTACTGGCCAAGCACAGGGTCTTTAGCTCATTTTGCACAGTTTCTTAATACAAGAAAGGTCCCACAAGAGAAAGTATGGACATGGTGTTTGGCATGAAGTAAAGACACCAGTCAGACTCTGGAATCTTATGTTTGCAGGTTTTGATCCAGAGTCACTTAAAACAGCCTTCCATCACTGCAACTCAGAGGTCATAAATACTTTTGCCACAAAACACTTATGCTTCCCACTGAAATGGACATATGTGCTGACAAGTTCTCAGCAAAAAGGATGTTTTATGTGAAGATTTAGAAGTATGAAGACCACACTTAAGACATGTACTTCCAAAAGGCAATTTATGGGGTAGATGTGCTCCTTAGGGTGTATTTATCTTGTAGGCTTAATGGCCACAACTAGTTTTAGACCGAAATGTCACATGCTTTTTTTTTTTTTTTTAACTAGCTGGTGTTTACAACACACTCTGCAAACAAACTCGGCTGCTCAGCTCTGCATTTTCTAACGGCGGCAGCCTTTCTTCTTTCTCCCTGTAACAAAAATGCTTTGAAGTCCTATGCTGTTAGTTACAAGTATCCTGATCTTTCCCCAGCAAGGATGTAATAGGAGCCAAAACAAGCCTACAGGTGCCAATATTGCACCTGACAAATTAGGCACACGACTGGAAAAGGATGGGCCCATCCTTCTGCTTAATGTTCATTTCCTCTCATTTCCACGTTAACAGGAAGTAGTTGGAATGGAAAAAAAGACTTTCCTTAAAGACCTGAACTATCAAAAGCCTGGGGCTGTTTCTCCTTGCAAACAAAAAACTTGGAAGCCAGCTACGTCCTATGATTCGGAGCTCATTTACAGTGACTTATTTAACCCCTACTGACGGCACGATGAACAGGATGTTATGATTTATTTAACACTTAAAGCGGGTGTGAGAACAAGGTGGATGGTGCCCTTAGATGTAGTCTTTTCATAATTTATTGCTCCAAGTGCTTAATTTTTCCTCAGGGAAGCCTTTGATAGCTGGCTGCTGCGGTGTGGTTAAGTGTGTGCATTAAGCTGTAAAGGAAAAATATTAATACTAAAAATAATAACTGTAACCAAAGTTACTATTTTGCATAACAAGAACTTGCACGCATTGCTCAGCTGAAACTCTGAAGTGATGTCCCCACACCAACCAAATTGACTTGAGGATATTTAATGAAGCAGCACAAAGAGTGTTGAATTTACCTTCTGAGGACTTGAGCTGCACAAACACAAAGCAAACTCACTCTTGCAATATGCCGCACAGCTTCTGGAAGGCCACTGGAGAACCATAACAAAGTCAGCTAAAAAAAAGTAAAATGACTAACATCTCCTACGCTGGTACCACAGGGGACTCTGACCAAGAACAGAGTCACAAAAAATGTTATGTTTGACTGGCTTTAAAGTTGAACTGCTGCTTAATAACGTTGTAGCATCCCTCAGAGAGTTTATCTTAAAGCACCTTCTTTTGAATGGTCCGTAATCTTTGTCTGGAATACAGAACCAGCCTTTAGAAACCATTTTCATGTCAAAGTTACTCAGTGAAATAATGTATAGATCTCCTGCTCTCTGGAGATCAGTGTTCAGCTCTGCTTCATGTCATTACATTGCAGGCCCTTGGCGACTTTAGCAAGCATGATCTGTAGGAACGCTTGCACCTGTGGATAAAGGACTTCAACTTTGAATATTAAATACCTATTTCGGGGGGTTTTTTCCCTCTTGAGCATGTATGTGTGTGAGTAAGTTGTATTTTGATATAGACAGGCAGGTAATTCATTTCAATTTTAGGAGATGAAGTAACGATTTTAGCAAATTACATTTGTCTCTTTAATCTTATATTTCCATGCACACTGAGTTAAATGTTGTAAAACTATCAATTCTGTCAAAACCTAACAGAAAGAAAACAAGAAACCCTGCAATCTTAATGTCCAAACTGACTGGTGATTAACAGGAATTAAATGTGCAGGAATTCCAAATCTTTTCTGATCGGAGATGTCTAGATGACTTTTGTTTTTCCATAATTGTATGAGGTTCCTACATAGTATTTAAGAATCAATTATATTGCAATTGATGTAATTAACTCTAATAATCCAGTAAAAGTCAGTAGGAGGGCTATTCAAGTCAATAGAAAAGAGAGACTATATTATGAAGGTGTTATTAACCTATACAGATTTTTACTAGACATTTCCTTTTCTTACATAATAAATATACAGTGATGAGGAAGGCTGTCATTATAATTTAATGGGAACAATGGTTCATCACTTCCTTTCCTGTAGAAGCCTTAACTAATTCTACATACAGTGTATAAGTAAAATGAAGTTAAATGAATCTCATAAATTAGCTATTAATCATCCATCAATCATCTGTTGCTCCATGATTAAAATCTGTGTTGCATTCAGAGCTGGAAAAGGTATTTGGGGAGTGGCAGGAGCTGCATGTACATCTTCCAATTAATTTATTCATGCACTTCTATTTTGCATTGCCAAGGGTACTTACTGAAACCAGTCCTGAAGTCAAAGAAAGTCTCCTGAGGAAAGTTCTAGCCCTTCCCAGAATAAAGTAAAACTCTCATTTCCATATTTATAGGCATCGCTCTGGCTTTAAGCATTGTTGCATATGAGAACCTCATTCACGCTTCTCAATTCAGTCAGACAACTCTTTTTGGGGAAAGAAAGCAGCACTACGAAGTCAGGGAAAGTGAGGCAGTGGTCTGCTATATGGCATGCAAAGTGATGAAGAGAATTCCTCTGCCCAAGATCCTAATCTCCCGTCTTATGCTCTAAGTCTTTTGCACTGCTCAATGAGGCAAAAGTGAGTTCTGCCTGAATATGGCTATTAAAATCCAGCTTTTTAGGAATTTCTGTCTTCACCTTCATCAAGCTGAGAATAAGCCTTATTACATATGGAAGACTGCATTGATCTCATTAGCAGAACTGCTTGTCTTGGCAGTAGACAAAGATCAGTTGTCTGTGCTACTGTTATTCAATATATTAGTTGCCTTCTGAGAGACTGGCTACAGGTGATCCTCTTATCTTGCATCTTGGCAGCCTCAGTCTTGGCAACTCTTCATGGCACTGTGCATCTCTCTCACAAAAACTACACTGGACCATTGCAGTCAGCTCCAAAGCACACCCAAGTACACAGGGACTTGGTGATACACAGTGACCACTTTCCTACATAGAGATGAGCTGATCAAAAGAGGTCTGGAAGAAGGCAAGGGCAGTGTTTTAGTTATTCTGGAGTAATTTAAATTCACAATAAATGTTGAACTACCTGGATCCTCTGTGCAGTGTCAGTAATGCATGCAAAGAATGGGACTGAGGAGTGGAGTTTTGTTTGTCTGCTGTCAAAATACTTTTTCAAAGATCTTGGGAAGAGGGTATAATTTTTGAAAGCTCTTCTCATGCAGACCCCCCTCCATCTTTGTTCACATGTTATCGCCGCTTTGGGTAAGATGTAGTACATGTACTCAACTAAAGAAAGAGGGAGCTGTGATGTTGCAATAAATACAACACAGAGGAGTCCAGTAATGCTTTGTAACTACAGTGCTGATTTTTTTTTAAATCACAGCAGTAGGGCAAGTGCTCTACAGATATCAATAGTTGCACCAGAGCTGACCTATGTTGCACAAGAATGAATGAGCTTTGACTATAGGAACACAGATAGGCAACCCTGCTGACTCCTGCTGAATAAACCTATTGTAAAGCTGGCAAACAGCATCCTTCCAGGGCTCTTGGACTTGTGGCTTCATCTAGTCTGGGACTCCTCAGTGTTTTATTCTCTATAACAGCATCATACTTTCCCATACTGCTAAACACAGAAGACCTTTCTGATATTCACATTGCAAGCTCCACTTGCAGTGTACTTGATTCGGTGGTGTTTGACAAAGCCTTTCCTTTAATTCAGGAGCCAGTTCTGTGATAACAAGGACATAGATGGAAAACCAGTGCTCCACAAGGCATTAAACCTCTTTTTTTCTTGTTATGGGCCAAAGCAAAACGCCAACAGGTGTCATCTAACTCCATATACCAATAATTAGTTCACCACAGCAGGTGTATTTGACCACAAAAGCTATTCTTTGAAAATGAGATCTTTTATTTTGGGAGAATTGTAATGCCTAACTTCCAGGCATGGGAAGCACAGTTGCAATGAGGTTTAAGCAGAATGACACGTCCTGTGCTGCAGACACCACCTGGGGGCTTAGCTGGGCTGCCCTAAACCTTGCCAGCACTACCTGAGAAGCATAAGGCCGTTTTTTTGGGTGTCTCTGGAATGGCAGTGCCATGCAAACGAGCTGTGCCAGAAATGATAGACTGAGAACTGTTAAAGTACAGCAATCCAGCAGTCAAAACTTCCTTTATTTAAATCCCCAAACACCATTTAGTTATGTAATAATCTCAGTTCTTTCATGCTCCACAAGCTTGCCTTAAATTGTCTGGAGCAGCTCCTCAGTTGCAGAGAGTCCCAGCTCTCAGAAGGCAGTGGCACTGGGACGATTCCCACCAGCTGCTGCTCTGCCTCGACTGCAATTGCATTTCACACACAAAAGATGACAATAATCTATCAACAAAACACAAAAAAACCCCACCCCACCCTCCCCCTCAGTTTAAATTGTCATCTGCAAGAAAAGATTCCAGTGTTTCAGCTTCCGTGGAAAATCAATACTCTCTTATCTTTATTTTATTACTTAAAAAAAAAAAAATTCTTGCGATGACAGTATTAGGTAGCACTGTGAAAAACAACTAAATATAGCAGTGGATCATAGTGGGTGTGAATGGAAAACAAAGGAGTCAGGAGCCGAGCTCCTGCTGCTGTTACGTCACTATAACACCCATAATTATGTTATTATGTACACTGCCCACTTCAACTATATCTGGACACCACTTACCATGATAAAAATCTGATTACTAACATGACATATAATCTTGGTTTCTTTGACGAGCATTAACTTCTGTCTTCTATTTTCTTCTTCAAACAGACAGGATATTTGTTTTGCGTCCCTTCTACAGGGAGTTTGGAAGAGTGAATATACAGGAAAAATTTTAAAAGTTGATTTAAAATCTCATTGCTGGACTCATTTTATCTTGGTATAAAAATATATCAAGCCACTTCTAAGGTACTGCTGTGCACAAATTCTCATAAATTCTCCTCACAATCACCTAACTTTTATAAATACAATTAGCTCCACACAAAAATTCATCAGGCTTTAGGGCATGCTTAGCTATAGAACTGCTTCTCCTTTTTATGCTGAGCACCACAGGTTTCAAACTTAAAATGCCCTTATGTGAAGGGTAGGTGGTGCGTGGCTCAGGTGTGGTGGCTTGGTGCCACGTGGATCCCATGGGCTTCATGCTAGAAGAGGATGTCCCGTGTGTCCACGAGGATGTCCAGTGGTGTGGCCATCACTGCTTCCCAGCACTGGACAGGATCCCTCAGGTGTTTCTCACTCCCTCTTTCATTGTCTGTGCTCTAAAAAGCAGTACTGCAAATTTCTACAGCAGGACCGATGTTTGGACAAACTATGGTGTTTTAAAGGTCTTGGGAACTCTCTAGTTTTTTGGGGGTTTTGTTTTGTTTTTTTTTAGTGTCTAGGAAGTTAGAGGGGGATAAGGCAAAACTGGCAGGCAAAAAAATCCCCAAAATACAATGTCCTTCAAGATGAAAGAATATTTTTTTTTCCTGTAGCTGAATGAATATTGAAAAAACATATATCTTATTATGTCTTCAGCCCCTGAGGTTATCCTATCTTGTTTGTTTCACAATTCAGCAGGAAAAACCCTCAAGATATTTCTAAGATATCTGTTAAATGTCTGACTTTCATCTACAATAGAGGAAATTCGTATCGCCAACAGCTTTTTCTCAGAATTCCACCTTAAAACAGTTTTAGTACCACCAGACCAGAAGGGTTTGATGCCAAAGAGCTGTTCTGTCCTATTGAAAGCAGAGAATGGCTTCCTCTGCAATATGTACAAAGAGCAAGGAAATTTACTCAATTAATGTGAAACACAAAATGGCATCTGCCATCTGGAGATGCACACAAAAGCCACGGGCAGTCAAACACTTCTTAAGACTTTGGCATGTAAAATTAACATATTTTAAGACTTAAAAGGACATGTGAACTCCGAGCTTGCGAGGATTTCGTGTTTCTCACAGCAAAATAAAATACACAATAGAATATTTCCAATGTAATGTCCCAGAAAAATCAGTGCTAACCACCTACAAAAATTTGCCTGTGACACTAAGGCTACCATTTCTATACTGTTGGGTGGGAATTGAGTGGCTGTTCATTTAAATATTCATTTTTAAACAATGGACAGAAATATGCTTTCACCAAACTTTAGAACCACACTAAAGTACAGTCTTTTACTGAGACCTGTGTAAAAGTCTTGTATGTGCAACTGTGCAAACACTGTTTTTATTTTTCATTGCAAAAACAGAGTGATGCTGACAACTTTAGTGCAGATTCAAAGTGTATAAAAAGGGCTCCCTTTTCTCCAAGCATTTTTAAGTATTCTCTGCTTAAATAAAATGAAGAAAGTTCAGCTCCAGTGTCTGTTCCCTTTTGTGTATTAAAAAACCCATACTGGTGTAAAAAACCCATGACATATGGCATCTAAGTGGTCACCTCCATAAATTATTCAACTTCTGCTCACTCCACAAACGTAAATCTAACAAAATACAAAACCTGAGGCCTCTCTGGCAAACTCATGGTCACATGTCCTTGGTGGTGCTTTCAGCACACGTTTGGCCACACAGATCTGGTCACTGCATCAAAAATTTTCACCCAGACACCCACTGTGATATACAAATTCACCTGCTTTTCACTCTACCTGCATCCTTTGTTCTGACATTCCCCAGGATCACCTGCGTGGAGCCTCCTGCTATTTCAGGGTACACCCCTTTCCTCCTACCTGTTAGGCACACACAGCACTGGTTCCACAAGCCCTGTTTTCTTCAGTGTTTTGCTGAAGAAGAGAGAGTGACAAAAAAAGAGGAGAGGGGAGAAATCAAATCCATTCCTGCTTAAGACTATAAAGACTAGTTCAGCAGCAGTTTTCCATGCAGTGTTGCTCAGGATGAACAGGATGTCTAAATAAGTCTGCTACATGTCTTGCAAAAGCAACCTTAATTTAAATTTAGGCACCTCCAAGTTCACAGTTTTTCCCCTTTCTTTCACAGTAAATACTTTTTTGTTTTTTTTTTCATTAAGGCATCAAAGTGAGCATTTCAGAATACACCAGAAACTTGGTTGACAGCCAAGGACACCAACCCTGCAAATACTTACTCATGTGAGTTGTGATAATGTAGCCAGTGCAACACAATGGGATGATACACAGAGCATGTATTCAGATGTTTAGGGAAAGGACAACAATAAGCCTAGCAGACATGAAGTATTAATGAAGAAGTGTCAGGTGAAAAAAATTCTTAAACAGTGACCCTTGTTACTTTGCCAGTTTCCTGGTTTTTATATTGATAATGATTTGTTGTCTAAGGATTTGTTTTACTGATTAATTTTTTAATCAAGACACTCTTGGAAGTAACACAGCAAAAGTGTAAGGTAAAGCATAAGATAAAAAAGTCATCATTCCGGTATCAACATCCACATGGCCCATACATTTTATGCCACATTCTTTTGGCAAATTAAAAAAAACAAAAAAGTACCTCAAACTGATCAAAATGTATACTCAGTCAGAAGAAGAGGGCTGAGAATGCACTAAAGTAGCATTTAAATTTTATTTACCAGTTTGTTGATTTATCATTGCATTTTTGAGTGTGTGTGTGTAAGAGAGACAGAGAGGGAAGAAGATGACTCATGCCTGACAATGTTACCATGAAAATGGTCATAGCTGTGGGCTTCCCTGGGGGAATTTGTAATACCACAGCAAAAATCCAGCTAGCCTGCAATTATGGTGCCGGCAGTGAGTCCCTCCAGCACGAGCCATAATGTCTGGCTGCAGCTGGTGGGAGCACTGTGGCTGTGCTCCCCTATCAAGAGCATTCTGGGCTCTGGAGACCAGGTGGCTGGTGTGGGGGGCTGGTGTGGGACAGGCCCACCCCTCCAAGCAGGCAGAGATCTCCCAAAAACTCCTTCCCACAGAGGTATGGAAAAAGGAGTGTTCTTTAATGCTCATCTCTTAGCACATGCGGGCACAACTGGCATAGGACCCCCAGCCATTCCCTCCTACTGCAGAATCCCATCCTGCAAAAGAAACCCTCAGTGCTACTGATGTAAAGGACTGTGTTAAAAATAAAAACACAGTCCTCAGCAGAAGCGAGCAGGGTTCCCGGGAGAGGAGCGTGAGCCCATGCCAGTGACAGACTGGAAGTGCAGCATGATGGAGATGCTGCTGTAACTGGACAGTTGAGGGATGAGCTGGGGTTTCCAGGCATGTCACAGGGATGACATCCCACGGCTCCGGGGGCTGGGGCCGCTGAACCTGCTGCCGGCCAATCCTTGGAGTGTCACTTACATGAGCTCCAAAGTAATCTTCTGGCCCACCCTTCAGGAAAAAGATAAGATGTCATGATCAGCTAATAGGAAGTGACAAGAAGAGATAAAATGGATGGGGAGGGAGGGAAGGTTTCGGATTGAAAAGGCATTATTCTTTCCTCTAATACCAACCCTGCTAACAATAGGGCTGAGTTAATTAACGGGCTATTTGAGCACTTTCATCCATTTTTGCATATAGCATTAATTTTTCTACAGATACATATAACACAATTAACCTATAGCTTTTCAAACAATCAGACATGGCAATCCTTTCAAACTGGTGGGGAAAACATTGCACTTTTACAGAAAAAGGGGATTTAATTAGGGAAAAAGATTGAGAAGAGTCTTTGTTCCCCTACTCTTCCAGCCATTGCCTTCCATCTGGCATGGGAACTTATTACCAAGACATCTGAGCATCTTCCATAAAAAAAAAGACAAGCAAACGCACAAAACACCCAAGTTTCTGGCTTTCCTCCCTCTTTAGAGTAGAAAATCCTATCTGTCAAGCTCAGTTCACTTGCAATTAAGAAATCTGCTTCACTCCCTAACGAAATGTTAGTGCGTCACTTGACAAAGTCCCATTGAGCACAGAGAGAGAGGTTTAGGCTGGAAAACGCTTGTAAAGTTTCTCCCCAAGTGCTGCTCCAACTGCTCTAACTGGGGGGGCTGCGTGCTCCCCCCTGCAACCACCCGGCTGCACATGCACAAAGCCTCTGGTACTCAGTCAACTCTGCAAACTTCAACAAAAACCTAATCAGAAGTGCCAGGCTTTTAAGATCATAGCCCCGCCGTGATGTTAATCAGTTTGGTGGGGGAAGAAGCGTCTCTGGTGGGTACAAAGCCGAGGACAAGGGGTTGCGATCTCTGTGCGGCTGCCGTACGAATGACAAATAACAGCAGCGAACTGCTGCCTTCACTGGAGAGCTGAGTGCACACCATGGGCACAGAAAGGCTCCCTTTATGCTGCAAAGAATTCGCAGCTTAACCAAGCCACAATATGTTTTGAAGCTTTTGCCAAAAAGTACAAAAACCTGTAGCCAGTGTAGCTAGGCATTTGATAACAAGCATGGTTTCTTTTGCTCAACATATTTTCCTGATGTATTTGTTTGTAAAGGTAGAGATAAGTATAGTAACACAATCTGTTCCTTAATATCATAGGCAAAGAAAAATCACTAGTCACTAGCTACAACAGTTTACAATCTCTGTGAGACAGCTGCAAGTATATGTTTATTCTTTTACTCTAAATATCTCAAATGGAGCCTGATTCTGAAAACTCTTCTTCCTCCCAATGATGCTTGTCTGCAATAATAATACTAATGAAAAGTAACTGCTGATGTAAGGAAAGAAAAGAAGGTGAGGCTCAGATTCCCTACCCAATGCTCATAATGGTTATTTTCACTAAAGATAAGAAAGCAGACTGGGATGTGCCATATCACAGAAGCAAGCAATTCTGCCCCTATCTACAATTTTGACAGTTATCTATGGAAAATGCAGACTTAAAAAACTCTTAAGAATAATCATTAGAATTCATAGCCAAAATAACATACATCATCCTTGATTAGTTCCATGAAAAAGCAGCCTTAAATTGGTAGTTTAAAAACAGGAAAATTAGCGGTATGATTAAGAATGAATGGCCAATAAAAAGAATTTTGCTAAAACAGATTAAGGTTCAGATCAAGGTCACAAAAGGAACTGATTGAGGAAAACTGTCATTTTTGCTGGGACTCAGTAGCTCTTTTAGCAACACTGTTTCCTCTGAATCACGGTCTTGTAATGAGAAATTACACTGTTGGGGTTAATAAAGACTTTGCTTGTCACGTTAGTTTCCCCAAAATTTAACTTAAAACACCGTGCTCAAAGAAAAAGAAAGATTCCTTGTGTGCAAGTAGACAGAAAGCAATACAACTAAGCTAAGTAATCTCTAGTAAAATGCAGGGTGAATTTGTGCCGTAGTTCCAGTTCTCATGTTTGTTGTAAATTATCTCAAGTAAAAAAAAATAATATCTGCAAGTGGCTGAAAACCCTGTTTGTCTCCCTGTTTCTTCCAAAATAAACAACTTCTGCTTACAGCACCACAGCCCTCCATTATCAGAGTCTATGCAGGGAAGTGCTCCCTAACGGGGTCTGAGATTTGCCTTTCTGCCAGCTTCCCCGCTTCTTGGCTGTGAACAACCTCCAGAAGGGTCTGTCTCTGCACCCCTTGTGTCCTGAGCTGTGCAAAGGCCTTGGATATACAGGTATGGTCTGAAATTCGATGTTCCCGAGGAAAAGATTTACAGGGAGACTTCAGCCAGGCAAAGCCAAACTTCCCGCATGCAGGCACCAGAGTCCTGTGCTGCGAATTGGATACTACCTAGAAGATATGGGCACAACTAACCTCAGGAATTTCAGGCCAGGACTAACCATTTGCATGCAATTCCCTTCTGGAAACAACCCTATTCCCTTGTCATCCCACTTGCAAGGAGCTGGGGTGATTGCTGATGGTGCCAAAGAGCCAATGTGTGAGTGCCACCGTGCCTCACATTTTCACCTGGTCCCAAAGGTACATAAGAGGGAGACACCACAAGCATTCCAGGGGTTCTCCACCACCTTGTGCTCCCAGTCCGAGGAGATCTCGGTGCCACTAAGCTTCATGGCAGCAGTGCAGCTGGCTGCCCTCCAGGGCGGGCTCCTTTGGAGTGTGCAATTCCAAACAAGTGCATGGATCCAGGCTCTGCAGGGAGAAGCAGCTGGGCAGCAATGAGAATTTTAGAATCAGTGAAACTGTTCAGCAACATCCTCTGCTTCCTGGGTGCAACGCTCCAGTGAAATATATCATCATGTCTATAAACTGGCAGTTTCAGGGGACTGGGATTTTTACTCTTGGGAGCTTTTCTTCCCTCTTGGGCTGGTACTTTGCATGAGAGGAGCTGGCATGTCTGGCCCATGATGGGAGGCGTCAGCCCTCCTGAGCGTGGGGTTGCTGCTTGGTGGCATAAGTTATTGTTGTCGTTGTCACTATCGCCAGGGCTGATCGGGGTCAGCAAGCCAACGTGTGAGCTGTTGTATAAGCCCGCAATAAAAAGACAGTCCTTGTCCCAGAACACACTTGGGCTGGTTTTCTGACAAGCTGTAACAGGTTCTGCAGCGGCACCTTTTCTGTTGCTAAATAAAGAACTTCTGTCTTGCAGAGCCTAAACCCATTGCTGAAAGATTGAAAGGAAAATGAACTAATAGGACAAAGGGGCTGTGTACAGGGTTTTTTTAATGTTTGTTTTGATCTTAGTTGCAAGTAGCTCACATGAAGTGCACGGACACGCAGAAGAAAATAAGTACTCAATTCTAGAAAGGATAACTGCTTCAGACCAAGCTGAATGTAAAAAATCAGAATCATCCAGATAAGATTACTGTGCCAGAAATCACATTTTTATTAGTACGTTAAACACATGTCACTTGACAATGAGTATCTGCAGCATGGAATGAAATAACCCTCCAGCAGTGAAGTCAATATTTAAATCAATATCTCTGGCAAGGAAAATATCTTACTCATTGATAGAGATTGGATTTTTTTTTCCTTATGAACCTCTCAGGAGGTAAACAGCATATTTCTGTTGTAAAAGCAACTAAACAGTATTGCCAAACAGGTTTAATCTTTCCTAGAATTCAATAGCACAGTCCTCTGAAATTATTAATGTTATTATAAATGCCATTTGACCTTTATGTCAGGGATGTATTTCCTTTTCATAAAAAAGCATCTACATTATTTTGGGCCTGCTGTGCTGCATGTAAACACAGTAACTTCAGTGGGAGCTTAGGGCACTGTGGGATGATTTTTTATATTATGTAGGTACCTAATGATTCAGCTACTCAAGGCTAAAATCCATAAAAGATGTTAGTGCCTTTACGTTAATTGCTGTAAAAACCTTCAGCCACTCCGGCAAAGCTGTGCAGCATTTCAGAAAGGCTCACAGGTTGCCAAGACCACAAACAGGCTCAGAGCATCATCATCTGGGCTAAGGGACTCCCAGGCCCTCCTACTCGGGCCTGTGCTGTGCTGTGCTTTGCATTGAAAAGCCATCAGAGATTGTAAAATATTCAGTCCTGGAAGCAGTGTGTTGTTCTCTCCCAGTTTCCTGTTTTAATCACCTTTTTCAAAAAGTCAGGCTTACTTGTTTCTTCTTTTGACCCTGTGATTCTTTGGTCCCTTTCTGCCGCTGGAAAAAACAAACAAACAAAGAAAGAAACAAATTAAGGAAACAGCAAAGGAGGGGTAGGAATGATCCCATCCCACAGCCCGGTGGCAACACATTATATTAGAGAGAAGAGAGCTGTGACTTTGCGCACCTTTGGAACGAGGCAAGCGTTAAATGCTGATTTCTCACCTCTAGGGGAGACACCCTAACTTGTGGGCTTTCCTACGAAAAACGGGAACTGACACCACCATGAGGACGCCTCGTAAAGGAAGCAGGGCTGGGCGCGGTTCTGTTGGAGCCGTAGGGGTGGGATAAGCCCTTGCTGCCTCTGAACGATTCCTGGTTGTCTCTGGTACCTGCCCACTGCGGAATGGCTCTGGCAGCCACGGAAACAGCAGCACCCGGGGAGCTCGTCTGCTGGGCTGGATGATCCACAATCAAGAAAGATTTGGATATGGACAGCTACACTCTGCTTTAGGCTCCTAAAACCTAAAAATATTGGCTTGTTCAGGACCTTACAAACCCACCCAGGCACCTGAGTTCTATTAAAATTAATAGTATAGAACTTGCAAATGTTTTGAAGGCTATTAGATGCCTCTCTGCCCCTTAAAAAGTTTTCCTTCAATGCTTTGCCAGACAGAGTCCTTAGAGGTGACAGACTGGATGCATTCTTCAGATAAAGGGAATAACTATTGGAAAGGATTTTTAAAAGGTTCCTAAAAGCTGTTGCTATATAATATAAAAGCCAAATTAATTCAGATCACAAAAAAAAGAGAAAAATCAGAAATTTTTCCCCCAGGTTCTAATCCTTCTATAGAAATATCTTCTTTTTTCTTAAAAACCATGACCATTCACTAGAATGTAAGTCTATAAAACTAAATTACATTTCCAGCTTTGATTATTCAACAGGATAGGGTAGAGTTTTAAACCATCAAATGTGCTTCCTTTTCTCCTGGTTGATGGTTTTAAACTTCTTAAGACTTTTAATTCAAGTACCAGGACAGGGCAGCACAAAGTATGTTTTAAATGTGCTCTTAAAATCTCCACATGGAGGTTGCTGAAAGAGTTCAGATCTTTGAACCTCAGTAGGGTGGTGCTGGCTAAGAGCTGTCCCTCTCTGGCAGCTCTTCTATCCAATATGATTGATAGAAAGAAAGCTGCTATAGTTTTTACAGGATTAGTTTTTGTATGAGACAACAGAGTGCATCCCCCAAGGTCTTCACTCAAAAAGAACAACCTGGAAATCTTCCCAAATTTTGTTTTTAAACTTTTGTCCAGCATTGCTTTGGCCCCTGCTGCAGGTAAGGCATGCTTTGGTCAAAAGAGAAGGAAAGCTATTCAGTGAAGTAAGGAATGACTGATTCAACCAAACCCATACTGTGAATAAACCCTATCAGAGGAACGAATCAGAGCTAAAGCTAAAACCAGCCTTCACCTCACAGCCTTTCCTGTAATACAGTATGAATCAGAACTTGCATCTGCCAGAGTTTGCACTGGAGTTCTCAACAGATTCAGCTATTACACCTCCTGGAGGTGCAACTGCGTGTGACACCAGGAGAATTTGATGCTGACTGAGAGCAAAGGGTTTGCTGACTCAGGAGAGGCAGATTCTGCCTTGGCAGGGTTGATGTGACAAATGATAACTACCCCCAGAGTCTACCATTTTTGTGAATTAAGAACCAAGGGAATTCCCATCCCAGTGTCAATCCAGCAGTATGCACAAACAGTGGGCTGGAGGCCAGATGATGTGAACTGGGATGGCTCTGCTGGCTCTGAAGGTCATCTGATATTCACTTTTAACTTCTGATTGGAGAATTAAGAGGAAGAGTGGGATGATATACCCACGGCACTACTAGTTCAGAGAAGGATGAAAGGGAACTGGCAAAATGTCTGCTATCAGAGAAACTCTATTGACACAGAAGGATTATTCCAGGAATCTGAGAAAGAAGTATATAAACGGAGCTTTGCAATGTTTCTGGAAATGCATGGCATTTGTTACAGCAAGTTGTGCTGGACCCAGGTACCCAGAGGCTGGAAGCAAAAAGAAGTTACAGCCAGGTGGCAGCTGCTTGGACGAGAATTTCCTCATGGGATAAAGTGGTTGGAATGGTTTTCCCTCACAACCTTCACACCAACCCAATGGAAAGAGCAGGTGGGGTAAGACCAAGGTCCTGTGTGAGAAAGAAACACATCACAGTGGTTTACACTGGAGGCAGCCTTCGTAACTCTAATCCATCCTTTCTAAGGGACCTGCAGCATGTTAGGAGGGCTCCACACCATTTCTGTAAATTCAGACCTACAGCTCACTTACATCAGGGTGCTCCTTAAGGGCTGACAGCCAGGAAACCCTGATGAATCAGTGATAGCTCTCTGATTTAGCACTGACCTGCAATGTGGAGCCTGGGAGGGCACAAACAGTTAATCTTAAAAGCAACCTGGCAAGAATGGGGTTTGGGAACCAGATTCACCAAATTTACACAGTGGTGTTTAAACTGAGCAGGACATTAGCTGATACTCAGTGGGCAAACTTAATGGCCAGCATTACTCTGTCAGCCTTTTCCCATGAAAAACCTGCACCCTAGGTGCTACCAAGTGCTAATTTGTTAAGAAAGCCTTAATTGAGTGACAGTTAATTATTGACAGATTTGAACTACTTTATCTTTCAATCAAAACCTGGCTCTGGACCAGGCAGCAAGCAATTTACAGCCACAAAGGTAAATCTGGCCACGTGCAAGCTTATGCTGAAGCCTTATGGTTCTCCCTCCCCCACCCGAAATTTCATCTAAAATTTCTCTCTGAAGGAGCTGATGATGCCCTGGTGATCACCAGCCCACGTCAAGGTGGTTACCCTGCTTAACCCCACTTGGCACAGAGTGGGAATTACCAAAGGGACATCCATCTGGAGCTGCCTGAGATAAGAGGTGTCCAGTGTTAATAAACAGGCTTCCTCTACACCTCGGCAGAGCCTTCCTTTTCTAAACAGCCTTCCTTTAATGTTGTAAAATGTTTTTTTCCATTTACTCAGCGATCATGCCTTTGCCGGTGGGGGAGGACCAAGGGAAAAAGTGGAGGGTGGGAGGAGAGGAGA
>VWYI01018736.1:146119-158619 GCA_013399455.1 Anthoscopus minutus
AGAAAAGAAAAGAAAAGAAAAGAAAAGAAAAGAAAAGAAAAGAAAAAAGAAACAGAAAGAAAGAAAGAAAGGTGAGGAAGAATAAAGAAAAAATATTAAAAAGGCAAAAAAACCAACCAAAAATACAAAAAAAGATGAGTGAAAGAAGGAGGGAGATGGAAGGAAAGCTAATATATTACAGAAGCAGTAGTAGTAACCACAGCAGTATCACAGTCATTCCCTGCAATATGTCTAAACATTCATAAATGCTTTATGCATCCTAAAATGCCATGTACAAGGGATATGGCATCCCACTGAGGTTAATGAATGAATGAGTTGCCCTTGAAGGTTAATTTGCACAAACAAAAGGTCAAGGGACATCTTCAAAACAAAATATTGATTAAAGCAAGTTAAATGTTTTGACTTGAAGGAGACATGAAGGATTAAAAAGCAAAATAAAGCAGTATGGATAAGAAAGGAACAGGAAAGAAAAAAACATCACCCCCAGACACAAAGGAAATGGTAGAAAACATATCTGAATCAGCTAGTCATCTGCTAACAAGCTGTAAAGATTTCCAATGACAAGTTGTCACATTAGTTTAGTGAAACCGAAGCAGCACTTATCCCTTTTCCTGTGCTTAATCTCTCAGCGAGCTGCACAGAAACATGCTACCATGTTTAATAGGATTAGTTTAGTTCACTTTCTCCTCTCTGGAGGTTGTGAGTTTTTTTCTTTATTTTTTTTTAATTATTCTATTTTTAAACAATTCTATTTCCTTCAATACCAGGTTCTTGAATTAAATTTCACTCTGCTGAATCACCTAGGTTTTATTAATTCTCCACGTTAAGGACATTTTCCTCCAAAGGTTTCCCTTTTGAAATGAGGAGTCAGGCAAAGGAAAGCAAGAAAAGGCTCTCAGTTCAGCAGTTACACACATCAGGCACATGGTTCTCTTTCTCACAGAGGCTGATGATGCTTTGTTGATATCAGTATAGGTATTTTTAATTCACATCAGCAGAAGTGCAGAATCAGGCCTTTGTGATTGTGGAGAGTTCTTTGTATGCTCGAGAATACTCGGACCTTTCCTACCTCCAAAAAAAAAAAGGAAAAAGAAAATAAAAAAGAAAGCCTGATATGTATTCTTAGCCCTGCTCCCTCATTTAGTTGGAACAGACACAGCAAAGAAAATGATCAAAGAAAAGGCAATTTCAACAATATACCCCTGTCACTTCCAATTTTGTTGTCAGACTCCGAAGGGGCAGAGGAATCACCCATGGTCATGGACACACTGCAAAAGTTTTTCCAAGTTTTTTGCATCTGGGATTTTTTTCCCCCTTAAAGAAAAAAAATTGGAATGCAATCACAGAAAGCCATCAGCTTGCAGCAAAACTTTTCAGAGGTACCAAAATTTGGAAGATTTTTTCTGAACACAGAACTGACAACCTTCATTTCTGTAGGACAAGTAGTATTTTGACCCGAAGTTTGTGACAGAAGCCAAACATTAAGCAGAACAGAAGAGAGCACACAAATCCGAACACACACAGGCTTTGCATTCAAACTTTGTGACCATTGATTCCTTTTCATTTGGATCCAAAACACCCATAATTTAAAAAATAAACAGTGTAACTACCTCATAATCTAGAAAAGGCCAAGAAGAGGACTAGTGTCTGCCTTGTAGCCTGTTAATTCCTAGGAAAAAGACCCAGGACTCCTACAGGAGTTTGCAGACAGACTAGAATCTATGCCAGGTCATTGCACGTGTTCGAGAAGCTGGGGGCAGTGAGGTACAGGAACAGCCACACAACCACACACACCAGCCAGAGGCTGCCCTGCCACTGCCCAAGCCACCAAGCCCCAGAGAAGACACCAGGGATGGCTTTGCACTCTACAGATTGTGAACATGATCTGCCTGGACTCCTGAGAGATTAAATTCTTGAGTGGAAATAGCTTTTCCTCCAACTCTAAAATTTGGGTGGTGGGATTACTTTTAATGCTGAGCTTTGAATCATTAGCTTGCATTCCTTAAGAGGCTGTCTGCCTATCCTCCAGGGTTAAGAAGGTCCGGAGCACTCAGTGTCTGAGATGGCAGGGGATTAGGAAGCGTGAATTTCATTCCAGTTGCGCTTACTGGTGTGGCAGATCGTGGGGCCAGTGTGTTTACACTTGAAAAATCTGCAAGACACTGGGATGGAGGAAGGTAACCTGCAAACAGCTGTGGAAAGGAGCCAGCAGGGCCAGAGGATAGGTGGAAGCCTGCGCACAAGCCCGGGGCCAGGCTGGCTGCCACTACTCTGCCATGTGACCATGGGGACATCGCTTCACTCCCAGAGCCTCAGTTTCTCCTTTGGGTAAATGAGTAGTGGTTGAAGAAGTTAAGGTGAGCCCCGGTGGTGAGAAGCACATTTTCAGAAGCAGCTATTTACTTATTTATTTGCATTTGTACGCTTCGGCTTCTCTAAGAGTATCTCGGTGTCCTTTAAAACAAAAACCAACCAAACCAAACAAAAAAAGAAGGAGAAAAAAAAAAAAAAAAGGAAAGCGTCCAAGCGAGACATTCCCCTGCTGAATTTAGCCTATCTCCCCCTGCGTCCAGACACACTTCTGCACCCTCGTCTCGCAGCCCCTGCAGCACCTACAGTTACACCAGGAGGCTGAGCGTGTCACCCCAGCCAGCCGAGTCCCGAAAGAGCACGCGGGGACGTCGCCCAGGCCGGCCGTGCCGCCTCTCCATGCCCGCGGAGCGCAGTGCATCCTCGGCCGCTCGCCTTTGAGCCGCCCCAGTCCCCACCGTCCACTCCCCGGTGGCGGAGGGCCTGGTGCCCCCGTTTCGAAAGGTGTCACGTTAAACTAATTCTCGGCAAAGCCGTCCGGTCACTTTCGTGCCCCTGGAGCGCGCCACGGCCACTGTGCACCGATGCGGGGCCCCCCAGCGCTCGGACTGTGAGAGCAAAGCTACAGCAGGGCAGCGCCCTGGGACGCGCCCCGTTACACCGGGGATTCGTGGTAGCTCACAGCGCTGGGCTGACCAGCGGCGGCCCCGGGCCAAACCTCGGAAGGCGGCACGGCACAGCAGGGCTTTGCGAGGGTCCCCGCCGAGGAGCGGCTCTCCCAGTGCCGGGGGCCGGGGTGCAGCGCGTTCCGGGCGGCCGGGCCCCCACCTGCCTGCCGCCTTCCGAGCCCCGACGGGCCGGGCGCCGCCAAAGGTTTCGCCTCGCACGGGTACCGGGCTCAAGAGCGAGTACTGCCGGCCGCATCTACTCGCGATCCACCGGCAGGGACATGTAATTTTTTTAACTCGGAGCAGCTTCTCTGCCACCGCTCCGGCAGTCGCTTCTGCCGGTCCTGAGCGATTTCTTAGTGATCAGTTGCGGGCGGCTTGTCGCATTACTCATGCACCCGCGTTAGTGACCCCCCTCCCCGCCGCGGGGGCAGCGCGCAGCTGCCCCCCGGCCCGAGGTGGCGGGCAGAGAGGAGCTGGCTCGGAGCACACGCGTTTCGCCCCCGCGTGCAGAGCAGGGCTGGCCCCGGAGGGCGGGTTTGCTGCCCGGGCCAGCTCCCAAACTTTTGGCAGGGAGGGCAGCCCTCTAGGCACAACCTGCTGTCCGCACCCAGGCGTGGGGCTCGGCGCCGCGGCTTCCCTCTAGTGAGACGGATCCTCACAGTGGAAGCGGGACTAGCGGACAGCTGCCCGTCTCAGCGGCGGCACCAGCAGCAGGGCGAGCAGGGGTCGAGGTGCGGCACGGCCCCTCGCCGCTGGCACAGAGTGACAGCGGAAGTTTTGGCGCCCCTGTCCAGGCTGCCATCGCCCCATCGGGGCTCTCCCCTCCACTGAGGACTCCCTCTCCCGCCGCTCCGAGGGGCGGGCGCGGGCGGACGGGCCCGGCGAGAGAGCGCCGTCCTTACCTGTCGCCGAGCGCCCTGCAGCGCTCCGCTGCCGCCCGGGCCTCCGCAGGTCGTTATTCCCTCTCCCTGGGGTATTCCCCGCTGTCTGCGAGCCTGAGGCTGTTTCCCCTCGTTCAGCCTCGCCTCCTCGCCGTTAGCGCCCGGGCAAATCTCCGCAGCAGCTGTGGCAGGGCTGCGGGTGCTCCCTGTCCCGCACCGCGGAAAGCCTCGGTCAGGCGGGACAGAGCGCGCCCGACAGGTTTAGGTCCAGATCGCAGCCCAGACCTACTGAGATCCACTTTTGTAAGTTTTTTTATCTGCCTTTTTTTTTTTTTTCTCCCCCACCAAGCTTTCCACCGGAGCTGGCCGAGTGCGGGATGGGATAGGGTTAAGCTGACCCAAACTTGGGTCGCGCTGCGAAGGGGGCCGGGGCTGGCAGCACCGAAGACTCGTGTCTCAGTACCACCGGTTGTTCCACGCGCCGCAACCTGATGCTCGATTTCGTGTTTATTTCCTGCCTCCCACGTGGAAAATGCCCGCGCGGCTCCTGCTGACAGCCCCGCGACGCGCGGCATAGCCGGTGCCACTGAGCGGCGGCAAGGGACGCCGTGCCGCGGGCCGGGCGGCCGCGGGCCCGTTTCTCTTGAAGTTTATGACCCGCGTGGGGCGACAGCGCCCGCAAACGAGGGTTTGCTCCACAGCCCGATGTTTTACGCGTGAAAGAGGCGCATCCTGGGGCTACTGCGGAAGCCTTCTGGCGTGGAAAACTTTACCGCATGTGGTACCGCAGAGCCGCCCCCGCCCACGCAGGGGTGACTCCTAAAGTTTGTCACCCACCCCTCTCCACGCGGGGCGGCTCTTGTCCACCCCTGGCCGGTGCGCGGCAGAGGCGAGGGGCGCGCCCCGTCGGGCCGCTTCTGCCGGCGCTCCCGCCCCGCGTGCGTCCGTCCGTCCGTCCGNCGCACTCCCGCCCGCACTCGCGCGATTATCATATTCATCAGCGGCGGGGCTGCCGGCTGCGCGCGCGTGTCCGCGTGTGCGTGTGCGGGGCGCGTGTGGTGTGTGTGCATGTGCGTGTGCGTGTCGCCCTTTCTCTCGTTCCACCGCCAAAAAAAAAAAGCGAGGCTCAGTTTCGTCGCCTTTGCACCGAGTAAGTATCCGCTCCCCCTCCGCGCCCCCTCCGTCCCTCTCCTCTTTCTCGGCCTTTTCAGGTCTTTCGGGGGTTTTAAAAATTTTTTTTAAATTATTTTTATTTTTTTAAACCCCTAAATTCACACTTGTTTGGGCTGCTCTAAATGGTCCAGGGGGAAGGGGGCGGTGATGAAATCCCCAGCAAAATATTGATCACCGTTGTCAAACCTGTGCTTCTTTTTCCAGGGGGCAAAATTGCAGTGACTTTATTAGCTGAGTAGTTTTAATTCCCCGGTAGATAAAGCGGTAAGGATTTGNCCCGCGTGCGTCCGTCCGTCCGTCCGTCCGTCCTCGCCGCAGGTGCGCGGCCGCCACCACCTTCCCGCGGGGGCGGGGCGGGGCGACCCTAACCCCCCCGCGGTCCCCTCTCCTCTCTCCCTGCTCCTGCCAAGTTCTCCCCGTCCCCCCCGTCCGTCCCAAGGAGCCTCCCGATTGGGCGCCGGGCCGGGCCCACGTCACTCCGAGTGTGACGTCTAGTCTTCCTGTTTCCTTCAGCTGTGTCTTAAAGTAAATCTTGTGGCGGTGCGGAGCGCTGCTCGGCTCGGCCAGCCCAGCCCAGCCCAGCCCTGCCCTGCCCCGCGCCGCTCCCNGATTATCATATTCATCAGCGGCGGGGCTGCCGGCTGCGCGCGCGTGTCCGCGTGTGCGTGTGCGGGGCGCGTGTGGTGTGTGTGCATGTGCGTGTGCGTGTCGCCCTTTCTCTCGTTCCACCGCCAAAAAAAAAAAGCGAGGCTCAGTTTCGTCGCCTTTGCACCGAGTAAGTATCCGCTCCCCCTCCGCGCCCCCTCCGTCCCTCTCCTCTTTCTCGGCCTTTTCAGGTCTTTCGGGGGTTTTAAAAATTTTTTTTAAATTATTTTTATTTTTTTTAAACCCCTAAATTCACACTTGTTTGGGCTGCTCTAAATGGTCCAGGGGGAAGGGGGCGGTGATGAAATCCCCAGCAAAATATTGATCACCGTTGTCAAACCTGTGCTTCTTTTTCCAGGGGGCAAAATTGCAGTGACTTTATTAGCTGAGTAGTTTTAATTCCCCGGTAGATAAAGCGGTAAGGATTTGTGAGCGGTAAGGAGCCCGATGGAGCGCTCACCGTAGCCTGCCCAGGGCTGAAGAGTAAGTGACCTGCTCGTTGTTAGGTGATCCTCCCCCCCTTCCCCTTCGCTCTCTCGCTGCCACCTTTTGTGGACCGCTCGTTATTTTATTCCGTGGGTTGGAGGGCAGTTTTGCGGAGACGGAAAACGCAGCGAGTATTTGACTCCTTGTTGTTGTTCCGAGCTTCTTTTTTCCCCCCGTCACCGCCGAAGTTCCCCATCCCCGCTTTAAACTCCTGCTCCGCTCCTCCGAGCCTCCTCTTTGTCCTGTTTATTATAGCTGCCTTGCTTTTTGTCTCTTCCAATTTGCCTGTCATTTGCATGTCGCTACTTCTTTTTAACCCAAGCCGGGAAGGACAGGGACTTTTTATTCTTACTCTTCTTACCCTTGCAATTACTTTTTCATTTCCAAGAGTGAGATGAGCTGCGAATCGTGGAAATGTATAGAAAATGGGATTTGAGTGGTAGGTAGCGAGCACATGAGAAGAGATCAAATGCAAGTCGCGGGATAAGAGCCTTGATCTGGGAAAAGATTAGGATTATTGGTACTTTCTGTTTGTTTGGTTGTTGTTTGTTGATTTTTTTTCCTCCGGGGGGGATTTAATTCTTTCTTAGCCGTTGATGGAGATCTTTCTTGGCTTTTTCGATTTTCTGTTTAGCGGCTGAGTGACCCGGCTCACTTTGCCATGTGTTTGCACGGAGTTAAAGCGCAGGAGGGAGCGGTGTTTGGGGGCATGGGGCCTACGCGGAGGGGGCGCGCAGGGCAGCGCTGGGGCGGGGCGCGGCCCGGACTGGGGGGGCCCCGATATCGCGGGGCACGACAGGAGCGGGCGGCCCTACAGGCTCCCAGGGCACGGCTCCCCGGCACCGGGCACTCCGCACGGGCGGAGCGGGGCCGCCCCAGGGCCCTCGGCTCTTTGCAGAGAGGGAGAAAGTTGCGCGGACCCCCGCGTTCGCCGCGCGGCGTCTGGTGGGGCAGGGCAGGGCCGCGGGGTAGGAGCAGGTGCGTGGCGCTGCGCGCAGGGCGGCGGGGCAGGTGCGTGCCGGGCGGGGCGGCTGCGGAGCGGGACGCGGGGGGTCCCGGCAGCCGCCGCCTCCCTGAGCCGGGAGAACCGGGGCGGCGGGATCAGCAGCGGGAAGTGGCCCCGATCAGTGTCCGCGGACCGTGCGGGGGGCGCGGGAGGCGCGGCCGAGGAGTGATGGAGCTCCCCGAGGGGCTGGCGTCGCGTCCGTGTGGTTGTGCCCCGGCCGCGGAAAAGCAGGTACGCGGGATATTAACTTAATATCTTTGACAAAGTAGGGGATTTCAGTCTGGGCTGACAAGGGATACGGCTGCAGACTAGAGGTGCCCTTGAATGTCGGGGAAAAGTTGCGAGGATGAGCTTTGGAAAGCCGCTAGTTTCCCACGGGCCCTGAGCGCTCATCAGACCCTGTGGTGTTTCTGGCTGAACGGCGAGTGTCACCCCAAACCCTCATCCGGGTCTGGAGACGGGTAGGGAGCACGTGGAACGTGTCCACGCATCTGTGGTCATAGCTTGGTGGCAGAAGGTGCTGTGTTGTTGAGCGCACGGCACAGAAACATGTTTGTGTCATCATGAGGTGTAAAAGCTCAGGTTATTTGTCACTTCCATTGCCTGTAGAGGTTTGGCAATATGCAGGATGAATTTTACGGAGTCAGTTTCCTTAGCCGTAGATTTGCATGTGGAACATATCCTATGCCTTCTTCTGGCAGTTCTTCTCAGAGTTGCCATAAATCACATAAAGTTTACGACCACTGCAGCTCATCTTGTGTTTATTTTATCTGCCTTTTGTCCAGAGCTTTACCTTTAGCAGCGGTATCACATACTGTCTAATGCTCAAGGGTAGACAAAGTATCAGCATTTCAGGAGTTGAACTATGATAAAAAGTACAATGTATATACTTGTCACTAACAGTTTCCTGTTAATTTATTTTGTAAAGTATCCAGCATTTGCTGAATGGCACTGTCGGTATATACAGTTAACTTCCCTGCCAGTTGAACTCTCAGGCCTCTTAGTTTATGTAACTTATCTCTTTTATGATTGCCTGATGAATTGAGATGTTCATAAGAATGGACACATTTTCAAATTGAAAAGTTTAATTTGTTTCAGGGCAGAATTGTAAATACTGCAATTTGTTGCCTCTAAATACTGATTTGTTCTGACTCAAAGTGCAGCCTAACTGCTAATTTAAGTAATTTAAGAATTGTGATTTAATGACGTTGCGTAGCATGGAAAAAATAATATATTTGAAAACTTGGGCTGAATTCATAGTAGGAGTCTTAAGAACCTTTCGGTATTGTCTCTGCACTGATACCACGTGAGTTATTTTCTTTATGATCCGTGAAATAACAAGGACCAAACTGGCTTGAGAAGAGGGAAATGTTTAAAGTTTTCTACTTTGAGCAGTCTGATTTCTTTTTCTCATTCAAAAGATCTGTTTCCTCAAGCAGTGCCGAGCACAGCTATGTGATGGAGAGCCCTGCATCTCCCCAATTTAAAGGCCTGAACTAGTGAGATGCTGAATCCTTCCTGTTACTGAGCTCAGTAGTTCATGGGAGTTGCGGATGTTTGGCATTCATAGGAATTGCTGAATACCTTGCGCTATTCGGCCCTGGGTATCACCAGGTTCGTAAAACAAGGGTTGCTTTTTTCTTTAAGGCTAAAGTGCAAGCAGCATAATTTTGAAGTAAATCAGGCACTGCTTTTTGCTGCTGCTTCTTCTTATGGAGAAATCCTATTAATTTTTTACTCCCCAAATAGTTCCTCATGCTTTCTGTCTTGTTTCAAATTCCTTGGTAGACACCTCAGCTAAGGGATTTGGATAACCTTTTATCCCAAGAAAACTTGTGTTAGAACTGTACAAAAAGGTAGCACTTTCTCATTAGTGGCTGATGTGATTTTAGCGCTGGACAGATATGGTGAACAGATGTCATCTGCTCTTCAAATTTAAGCTGTGGTTTTGTGCATGAGATGCTGTTGACTAGAATAATTTTCATCCTGCGCTTCCTGGCTGATTCTGGCAAAGCCATACCCCGTGTAATGCGTTAGAGTGAAAGATCTAAATATTTCTATTAGCAGAAGCATGTTAAATTTCTTGCGTGGTATTGGCATAATGGGCTGACATGAAGCAGGCAGACACTGGACCAACAAAAGTAGTCACCTTGTGAAAAGATGGGAACAATTTCAGCTGTATAAACTGATATCTCCTTGAATTCATCCAGGCATATCCATCAAGTTTAGTAGGACTTTCGTGCTGTATATTTAATGGCTTTTTAGGTTAGGCTAGGGTTCTTCAAAGAAGCTGTCAGGGGAGAGTTTGAATTTACATCTCCTTTGCATCCTGTAGATGTTTGAATTAATCTAGGAGAAAATGATCAGTGTCTTTCTAGATTAAGATGAGTTAACAAAATTGATTACAAAAATTGATTTATTCGTAGTGAGTATGGTTAGATACCTGACATCATACTCATTTCAACAGACCATTCTAGCCAAAGGTTTGGTTACAGTATCTCTTGGAGACCTAGGAATTAATCTGTTTCCATTTTAAATGTCAATGCATATCAAATGGATTTGAAATAAACCCATGTCTGTAGCTGCTGTGCTGCTAAGAGGTTATTCATAGCTGCATTGTAATCATATCTCCTTAAACAAAATATTTGAAAGTAAATTTGTAAGTAAAATACTATTGCTATGTTTATGGATCGACATAGGAAGTGCTGAGGCTCTTGGTATGATTTTTAATTCCATCAGCATGGAAAATGTTTGATTTCTGAGGAAGCCACGTTGTGCGAGTTGAGGCTTGAGATGTGGCTGGCGAATTTAACATAAAGTACACTTGGCATGCGAGGAGTATCAAAAGCGATGCAGAAACCAAGTTTAACCTTCACAAATGTAAAACTCTGTAATTCAAAAAGAAATGGTGCTTCTGGAGATTTCTATGTAGATCTTGATAACCAAAGCCTATCTTGCCAGCTCTATTTTTCTGAAGAGCTATAAAGAGACTTTACATGTATAAAATATAATTTTGAGACAATATGCAGCCAAAGTGCTGGTGCCTGTGTAAAGGACACACACTTCTTAATTATTTCTCCCCAAGATTTCCTTATTTATTCAGTTCTAATCTAATCAGTCTTGAATTCTGGCTGTTGTGGCTAGGATTTTGCATCCCGCTCTACATGCCATTCCACTCGCCTTGAGGTGCAAATTGGTTTTGGTCCTCCGAGAATGAATTATTAACTGGCCATTCAATACCCATTCTGTTTTGTCAGACTAAAGTAGAACTATTTCTCATATTTAAGCCAAAAGGCACGTAAGCCTTAAAGCTGGCAGCCTGTAGGCTCAGGATAACACCAGGGCAAATGGGAGATGTTGCTTAATACCCAGGTTAAGTGTACGATAACTCTGATGCTTTCAGCTTCCATCGAGGGAAGGAGGGGACATTGCTCTGGAGCACCTCCTGCCACATGTTTGCAGTGGCAGAAATGGGCTGTGGAGAAATGGCTGGTGCGGAGGCTTGGGGAGGGAAATGGACACTAGGGAGGAAGGATGCATGGCAATGACCTTCCAACCTGGCGCAGGACAGCCTATTTCCTGAGCTGCTGACTCAAGGGTACAGCAAGCCCTCCCCATGTGTGTCCTTGGTTGGGATTAGGCAAGAGAGAGGGAAACAGTGGTCAGGCACCTCGAATTTTCTGGGCAACGTGCAAAACTTGTAACCTGACATGAGTTTTTTGGTGTGAGTCTGGGAAAGTATTGCTGGCTCTCAATCAAGCATAGCTTGACTACAGAAAAGGAAGGAAGAGTGTGAAGGTTTTTGGTGCTGATGGGTTTTGTTTGTGGTTTGTTTTCTTTTCCTATTGACAAGAACTGCCTTTATGGTGGATGCCTTCAGAATATCTTGGGTGAAATAAGCAGGAGCTCTTTCAGTTAGTTTAGATCACTTTCAAATGAACACCGCTGGACTGAAAGGTCAAACTCGGCCCTGGCTCATTCTGTGCCAGTGTCACCTTTATAAAAGCTCTGGTGGTGGTCACCCCTTTCCCACACCCTGAGGAGCTTGGCCACTTCTTTACAAAAACAACCCTTCTGATATTCCTCAAGTTTTTGGTTTTTTTGGTGATGGTCTAATTGCAAGGCCTGATTTTGCACCCTGAGAAACTCCATTTGCATCAGCTGGGAGAAAGCGAGAGGCAGTCTTTTACATGCTGCCAAGCAGGGCCTGACCCTACCCCTCACACATAACAGGATTTTGGTATCCCTGGATTTCAGGGGCGTTGCTTGCAGGATAGGATGCTCCTTGGTGTGCAGATGGCAGAACTGGGCCCCTGCAACAGAAATCCTTGTTATTTTATTATTATCATCATGAGGTATCCAAACTTAACTCGCTTAATGTACTTTTTGATAAGAAAAGATCTCTGAAGACAGAGACCTGATAACAGTGTAAGGCTTTGGATTTCACATCTGAATTAATGATATTTTTTGGTTTTAATATTTTTTTTAGTCATTCTTTGCTCTCCTGTATGCAAGAAACCAATAATGTAGACCAACATCGTGTCCCTTGCATAACTCTCTCTGACACCAAATCTCTGAAAATTCTTTTAGTACATCCAGAATACATGACCAAAGACTGCAAAATAAACATAATGTTTCTAAGTATTAAAAGCTTTTTGTTTTTTTCATTCTGGTTGCAAGCTAAGCATTGACTACTGTCTTGATTTTACAGATTATTTCATGCTGAAATTATGCCTATTTGCATGGATAGTCATTCTTTAAAACTAGCCACAGATGCAGTCCTAGGGAGCACGTAGATGTTTTTACAGGTGAACCGAAAGAGATGGGAGCAATTCCAAAAAGTCTGCATGCTGCCTTTGGCAATATACCCTGTTATTGTGAAGACTGTGCTCTGTTAAGCAAATGTAAAGTTTAATATTAGATAAGCGTTGCATGAAAAATATTTTAATTTTCCTCGGTGTTAAATTTTAAGAAACAGGAAACAGTGTCTAATGCTTTATGTGCAACGTGAGTTTAGCATCACTGGTTAATAAGTCACAAATTATGTCAAGAGCCTTTTACAAAATGCAAGGAAGTGTGTTATCTTTTTATGCTGTGTTCCTGGGAAACAATGAGAGTTCATATAAAGAGAAGGTATCTTCCTTTCTCACACAGCTGATTGATGTTATTTCTTTCATCTTTCCATATTTTTTCTCATCTTTTCTGCATGTCACAGGAAATAAGATTCTGTGTATTCAAAATGCTACATGTGAGAAGGGCTCCACTGGGCATTTGAGATATTGTTCTTGGAGATTTTTCTAAAGCACAGAGATGTGACACTGAACATGC
>VWYI01018736.1:161119-168619 GCA_013399455.1 Anthoscopus minutus
AAAGAGCGCGCCTCCCCCGAATCTCTCGACCTGACCCGGGAGACCACCAGCCTGAGGACCAAGATGTCGTCGCACCATATGAACCATCACCCCTGCTCGCCGGCCCACCCCCCCAGCGCCGCCGAGGGTCTCTCCTTGTCCCTCATTAAGTCCGAGTGTGGCGACCTGCAAGACATGTCCGAAATCTCGCCCTACTCGGGAAGTGCAATATCCTTTGCAAAAGATGAGTGATAATTGGCAGTGGCTGGTGGGAGAGGATGAAGGGCCATGCCAGTGCCAGAGGGGCTTCCCCTAGGTGCTGCAGGAGTGAGGTTCTTATGGCCTGTTGGGGGGCAGCTAGGTGAGGCCAAATAAAATGTGGTGTTGACTGACAGCACTCTTTCAGCAATGGTGTTCATGTAAAAAGGCCACTGGCCCTCCCCCAGCCTTTAGTCTGCCTTGTGGGGACAGGAAGGCAGCCAAACCCATGACCTGAGTGCCAGTGGATTTCCCTGGGCTGTCAGATCTTTCCTCAGGCAGAGAGGTGACCGAGAGGGCATTGCCCTCAGCCAAAAACCATTCTAGCTATGGCCAGGCCACCTCTTTTCCCTCCCCTGCCAGGCCAATGCACAATCTGTGTTAATGGTGTTGTGGCTGAGGCTCACAGAGAGCCATGGTCTGGTCGTCTCTGAGAGTTCAGCTCTCAAGTGCGTAAGGGAAACGAAGCACAAAAGACACAGGTACTGATATATTCAGGCTGCATCAAGTTCTTTCCCCCACCCAGAGGTCTGTTCCTCAGCCCTTGTGCAGCTGCCTGCTATGCATGATTAACCTCTGTTCAGCCATACACAGAAATCTTTTGTCCTAACATACACAAAGCAAATTATTTTGGAAAGCTAGAGAGAACAATTAAATATAAAACTTCAGCTGTATTAAATTTACAGGACACTTCCCCTACTTAAAAAAAAAAAAGATAATAAAATCTCTCATTTTAGCTCAATAGCAGGCTTTAGTTAGGGCGACACATCCATTTCTGCTTTTATTTAGGCATATCCAGACATAGTAATCATCTTTTTTATTTTTTTTCCTGGAAACTAGTACTAGGGTTTTTGGTTGTTTTTTCATTTTTTCTCTTTTAGCAGTAATGCCTCCTGGTCCTCTCATCTTTTCCCATAACGTGCTTTTTGGTCAAAAGATTTTGCTTCCAGGTACATTTGTATCAAAAGCAAATAAAATACTGTGTCTACCCCATGCTAAAATTGAGAATTTGGCATGAAGAGTAGATGGATAATTTTTCCCAGCTCCAAGACCCCAGCAGAAGGCAACAGCGCAGGCACCGAGCCTTAGATGCATCTAATTTCACTCCCGAGGTGATGAAAGTAATTGCAACAGAAAGCTCTGCCCCTCTCTGGGTAATAGTAGCAGTGATGAGGAACTCGTTCCCTTTGGAGAGGTAATCCTGTGGAGGCAGATGCCCCAGGTTGTGCTTCTTTTTGCTGGGTATCTTCTAGGTGATAACTCTGGTGGTTTTAGAATAATTAAACCACATCTTCTATAGGCTTGTTAAATCCTCAGGAGGGTGCTATCAGGGCTCTAGACCTGCTGGTTACCTGGATTTCACATGGTAGTGGGCACCACTGGAGCCAAGCAGGCACTACAGGTCCAAAGCCCATTACCACCACTCTGATCCAACTTGGGCCTATTCTGGGTCAGGATTTGTGCTGTCTATCCTGTGTGAATAGTCTCGTTTCTGTAGAGGAAAGTGTTTTGTGTTGGAAGGCACCTTCTTTAGATGTTGGTGTTTTCGAGAACCAACTGGTAGTGGATGTGGTGTTTGCGGTACCACTTCCCCAGAGAATGATCTTGTTAAGTGTTAGTGGGGAAATCTCCTCACTGTCTACACTGTAAGGCAAAACAGAGGAGACAATCTAGATGCAGCATCACTCAGAGGTGGTGCCAATTACTTGGGAGTTCCAAACCAAAGATCTCTCCTGCGTATTGAAATGCAAGTGCAGTTCTTGAAAAGCAGTCCTGAGGTCAACGGAGAGGCAGCTGCGGGCAAGACTCAGGACAGGGCAATTAATTTCTACCAAACAGTATAGTGGCATACTAATTGTTTCTGTATAAAAGTAGTTCTGCCATCCTGGGAGAGCAGTGAGGAGAGGTGAAACATGCTGAGAGTGTGAGCTGGGAGTAGTTCTAGGGCTGCACTTGATCCTTGCCACCCGTGGAGCCCATTTCTCCCCCTTTTGCCTGCTTGTTCTCACTCGTGCTCGCAAATGGAGCTTGTTGTTCTGCTGAAGAAGGGGGTGCAAGAGTCCCCTGCTACTCCAAGGGATAGCCAGGGGAAATGCCTGGGGACTTTTCTTTTTCACTGCCCTCCTTCTTTCCCTGCCATCAGGAAAGCACTCTGACTCTTGCACCTAGACACTAGTGCAGACTGCAGTTTGTTCTGGGTTTAGATACAGACCAGATTTATTAAATAACGCTTCTACACGTGTGCCCTGCTATACAGGTCAGCTGTGGGGATGTATGTTTTTTTCTAGCAGCAGCTCATGTCTCCAGATAGCTTACAATTTTCTAGGGAAAGGTGTGGTGTGGAGGTTGGTTTGTTTCTGGTCAATTCTGTCGTGTCACTTTTATTTTACATGGTTGAATGTGCGCGTATAGGGAATAAATTTCTTAAAAGAAGCAGATCTTTCTTCCCTGCAGAAAGTAACATCTGTTTTCCTGGACAATGCAGCCAGGATGAGAACATAAGACCAGCAGATACAGCCAAGTTCAGGTTTTAGTAGTAAGTTAAACAATAAACTAGCCTGGGTTTTGTTTTTTTTGCATTTTTTTTCTAACCAATGACTGTAAAATGTATCTGATCGTTCTTTGCTGAATTGCAGAAGGAAATAGTTAATGTTTGTATATGTTGCTAAACAAGATAAGATGCACCTGCAGTCTGGATCCCCATCTTGGTCATGAATGCAGTCTGTATCTTTGCAAACTAATCTGTTTAATCAAATATTAAGTTTTATTCATATTCAAAAAGAAACAGACAGTGAATTGTTTTTCTGCATGATCTTTCTTTGTCAAGCATCCTCTTTGCATCTCAAGAAAAATAGCTTTGTTCGGACACAAAACATTTGCATAGATCAAAATTGAAGCACAACAGCAGTTTGTCTGCTGTTAAGACATCTGTAAAGGTGAAGAAGTTTAGCATGTTTTCCCTGGCAAGAGGGCTTAGAAATATTAGTACAACTTTCTACAATTTTATTTATTTTTAAACAGAATTCCAATCCAACTGGAATAAGTTTCAAAGTCCCAATATGCAAAAGCTATAATTAGTGAATTACAAAATTTTGAAATGAGGAGTTATTACATCTGGCTAGAATTAAACTAATTAAACTTAAAAAAAAGAGAGATTGTACAGCAAGCTGTGTACAACTCTGTGCTGTTGATAAAACCTGGGCAATGAGCGAATGCTTTGCAGCCAGCCTTCTTTGGAGGGACTTGAAGATGCTCTGAGATGCGGTTATTTGGAGCTCTACTGGTTAAAAGTTCCTGAAGTATAACTTAATGAGCAGCTTGTCTTTGCTGCTGCAAATTTTTTTTACCTGACACAGCCTATTCTTACCACTTTTCCTTCAGCTCAATGCATTCGTGGGCTAGAAAAAGCCTGTTAAGAGGGTTTGTGGGGGCTCAGGCTGAGAGTAACAGGAGTGAAAGATCATCTCTGCTGAAAAATATTTTTGCAAAAGAGGAGCATTACCTGGGAGGAGGATTGAAGTGCAAATTAATCAAATGCTGTGCAGTCCCACCCCTGTGCTTCTCCTGTTAAAACACACGAGAGCACGTATATGTTTTGTCCCTGTCTGTTTTGTTCCTGCTCTTTCACTTCCTATTTCTTAGGGCTTTGCTATTTTTTTGCTGCTGCAGTGTTAGGTGAGGCAACGTTGTACTGTGTAAACCCACAACGCTGAGACTCTCAGGTTGTTTGAACACCGCTTTAGGTTCAGCTGCAGTACACTGTTCCTCTGATCTTTTATGTTCCTGAGCAGATGTCTTTCATTAATTTATGGATTTATCATCTTTTCTTTCTCTCCTTTTTTTTTTCCTTTCCTTTTTTTTTTTTTTTTTTTTTTTTTTACACCTGGCAGCTGGCTCAAGTTTCAGCAGTTATTGTCTATTTTGCATTACCCATAGAATTGAATGTCATCTGTCTTCACAAAGCTATAGCTAAGAGAATTGAGGCAAGCCACACGAGCTGCTGGGACAGAGCTTGTTTGCGTTCCATTCGGCACCCCTCCTCCCTTTACCTCCTTAATATTTATTTGTGCTCGTTTTCTTTCCTGGCCTTGAATGGGGCTTAGCTCGTGTTCGGTACAGCTGTATGTTTACTGAATCTATTTCATCATGAGTCATTGTGCGTGTGTAAGTATCCTGGAAACAGCTAGTGCTTTCTTGGAAGAACAGTTGCTTTTCAGCCCAAGCACTTAAAAAGGAAATTAAGCAATTGGTCAGTTCAGGGGTTTTTGGGTTTTTTTTTCTGAAATAGCAATGGGTTATCTAGTTCTTAGCTCTTAAATCTGTCATTAACTGTTTTTTGCTAGATTATTAGAGATCATATCTTTTATCACAGTAAAGCGTTAACCTTAGGATCAAGATATGCAGATTTGGTGCATATTTGATATTGCTTTAAGGCTTCCAAGTGCTTAAGAACAAGTATAATTTTAATAAAAAATGGATTTCTGGGAATTTGAGTCTCAGAGCATCTTTTAATACATGTTTCATTCAATATCAATATCCTCTGGCATTAGAGCAGAAAATATTTAAAAATTCTAAATGCAGAAGGAATCCAAATGCTTAGACAACTGTCTAATATGCTTAAATCCAGCAAATACGAGGGGGTTTTTTTTGAAGTTTAAGTCTACCCTTGAGCTTGCACTGAAAGAATATACACCAAACCCAATGTTAGCAAGTTGTCGGCGTCAGAGGAATTGCAAATTAAGGAGACTCAGGATTACTTTTTTTTCTCTCCTACTGGATTTCCCCTTTGGACCCCCACTTTCCTGAAAGGATCGCATAACAAAATGGATTTCTGGCATAGAAGTTTTGATTTGTCTAAAACTCTTATCACTAAGCAATAGGTGACAGCTTGATACTATTATTTCACTTACGTATTTTGACAGATGGCACTGCAGAGTGTAATGCTCTTTTAGACTTCTCTATCAGTCTAATGGAGGTAACTGGAGGTTCTTTCAACTCTTCTCTTGGCACAAGAAGTATGTCAGTCATAAATTATCTTCTTTGTAATCATTAAGCATCTAAAACAGAATGCAAGTTCAGCTGAGCCATTTTCCATGTACTTCCAGATAATAAGAGGTTTTTAAACTAATATTGTCAATGCCTTTTTTTTTTAATGCTACATTTTTCTAATCTAAAAATGAACATTGTAACTGAAATAAAGGGAGAGTGTTTCAGCAGATTTCATGAATTAGAGAAAAAGGAATTTTGCTGAAAAAGCCTAGCTAATCATCAGTAGGCTGCTGATAAAAATTAGTCTGGGTTTCCCGTCTCCAGGCCTGGAGTGGGATGTGGTTCTGTGCTGACGTGCACCCGGCTGTAAGGCAGAAGAGGCACCTTGGCTGCAGTGCATCTGTCAACTTGGTTGACCTTCTCCCTGCTGTAAGGTGTGATCCGAGCGAAATTTTCACCAATTGTGTTTAGCAGAAACAGTCCTTAGAGAAGCTTCTGGGAAGAACCCTTAATTGACCTTGTGGGGGCCACATTGATTTTCTCCACGTGCATCTTCATTTCTGATAAATTATAAAGCCATTAATTTGCTGAGGAAATGGCAGGGCCAGCCTGCGGCGCAGATGTGACCAGAGCCGTCCTAGCACACAGTTCACAAAAGGGAGCCAAGAAGCTGGGAGAAAAATCAGCAAGCCGAGATTGTTATGGTTAGCTTCACATTCCCTTGGGAACTCTTTTAGTTGCTTCTGTTTACAGATCTAAAAGGTAATGATGTTTCCAGGATAAATAGGCTGCCTTATAGGGTAAGTGGCCATTTATTGATCTGCTAGCCCACATGTATTGATTGGTTAGCCCTAAATACAGCTCCGTTCTCCAAGGAGTTAACTGTGTAAATCAGGAGGCGACAAGTTTGTGGCAGAGGGATTCAGCAGCCAAGGGGGTCTGCCTACTACAAATTTCACTTTGGTTTGCAAGGCAGCCAGAGGAGCAAAGCAAGACTAGAGAGAGCTACCCAAGATGTTAAAATTTATCTGCATGAATGGAACAGGTGAAATGCAGTGCCTGTGTAAAACTTCTTGAAATCATAAAGTGTCTCTGATTGTCTTACATGCCTTGGTTTTATTGTATGTAAGCAGCACAACGCTGGGAGGAAAAGGAACTTTAGCTGGCATTGCAAAGGAGAAGGAGAAAAAAGCTCCCGATAAGTTTTCTGCGGCACATGCTTCCTGCATTTGTTTCCTTAGCAACAAGTGAACGTACATATGGTACACAATCTGTAAACTTGCAAGGTCCCTGAGACCCTAAACTGATAGGAAACACAGGGTTTAAGTTACATGGCCTCTCATCCCACGTTTGCCTATTTTACAGAAAATTGCAGTGAAGCAGTTCAAATGTTAATACTTTCTTCTGTGGTCTGGGGAACCATAGTGTTTAACATGGGCTAGCTCTGTACGTTCAGAAACAGCTTTCTCAAGAAAAGAATTTTCCTTTACTAATGCAATCCTACATGCAGGAAGGCTTGTCACCGAATCACTTGAAAAAGGCCAAACTCATGTTCTTTTACACCCGGTACCCAAGTTCCAATATGCTGAAAACTTACTTCTCAGATGTAAAGGTAAGAAAATCTCTTCCACTTCACCTCCTTCTCCTTACGGCATGCTGTATTTTGTCCCAAAATGGTATTGTTTTATCCTGTTAGAGATTAATTGTATTTCTGGGTACATAAAGGTAAAATCCTGACCTTATTCACTTATTCTTCCTGTTGAGGTAGCTTGTGCCTTGATGAGGAAAGGGAATGTTTCTAAATTTGAAAAAAAAAAATTAAATTTTAGAGCAAAGTTAGGATAATTATTACAGTAAAATAAAGGGTCTTCTTTATATATCCTATTAAAATTGGAGATTTTTGTGGTGATAGAAATGTACTTCCAAGAACATTTTGGAGCAGTTCTCGAGTGTTCCTTCATTGTTTCATTTCGGTTCGTTTCCTGATATTTGTGCTTACATAAGCAGAGTGTAGAATCCCTTTCTTTCTGTCAAAAAGAAACAGTACATTGAAATTCTCCATGCAGAAGCTGCTTAAAAACAAAAGTGATGATTGTCTCTTATTTACAACTTAATTTGTTGTTGATGCAGAGTACACTGAGCATAAGGAGGATGAATAAAGTGACAGATTCAGGCCACATTATTCAAATGAGGATATGAAAGCTGTCGACATACAGCTGCATCCTCCCTCATTCTACAGAATATTAGGACCTCCTGATTTTTTTTCTAAAAGTA
>VWYI01018736.1:173619-188619 GCA_013399455.1 Anthoscopus minutus
GAGACTTATGCCTCACTAGGACCTGACAAGAGATAAAAGTTTTCATTTTTTTCATAAGTTTCTTAGTTTCAAATTTGAAGTTCCCTTTTGGAGGGACAGCAGTAAAAGAAGTCACCTCACAGCTCTTCTAAATCTCCCTAATTGTGTGATAAAACACTCTGCTTTTCTTCATTTTATTTACAGAACTAAAATGCATTTGCTTTGTCCAACTGCAGGATAAAATGAGTACTTGAAGTAAATGCTCTGTTTTCTGCTGTAACAGGTTTGTGACTTTGATTAAGATTCCTGTTTACAGGCCAGCCTGGTAGCTCAGCAGACTATTGTTATCATTAACATGCTGACCCTTGGTGATACCACGGGAGAGTGTTTCTCCCTGCTGAGGATGGCAGTTTGCATTGTTCAGGTAGTCAGATGTAATGATGCATTTGAACAGGGTGTGTATGTGTGGGAGGCTTGAGTAATCCCATCCCTTGGTGGAGTGGGAAAGTGGTGGTGGTACTAATTATGAATTGTTTTTTTGTCTACACCACTCACTCAGGGTCAAGTTGCATAATGATCCCCCTCCTGTAGCAAAAGTGACATTTGTCAGCATGAGGAGGGTGATTTCCTGCCTAAAATCCTTCTGATGGATTATTAGCAGGGATTGTTCTCAGAGCACGTAAGTTCAGATGGTGCAAAAAGTCTAAGCAAAGACTTTGTTGTCTTGGTTGTTTCACCCTCTTTGGGGCTGGCAGAGTTTTCTGGAAGGATGGTTGCATGGAAGAGGCAGATGAAGGAAGATGGGGGGAAGAGGATGTTCCTCAAAGGTTTTGCCATTCATGGTGGATGATGGCAACATCTAGACTGTTTTTGGTGTGCCATGACCCCCCAGGCACTCCCAAGGGCTCCGGCTCTGCTAGGAACTCAAGCAGGCGCAAGACAGGAGACTCCCACCCCTGGGATGTAGGTGTGCCCTGATGCCAAGCCAGAATCACTAAATACAGGAGCAGAAAAGGAAATACACCAGGAGATAAGTGTGACCAGCTTTTTCCTTGTACTTACATTCCCTCAAGTTTTTTCCTTACTAGCATTTTCTGTTCATAGACCATAGGTTGAAATTTTCCTTGCACTCAAAAGTTCTCATACTCTTGATGATTTCAGACACTTATTACTCATTTCAAAGTGTTTGTGTCCGTGTTAATGTGAGTGGATTGCTCCAGTGAAGAATTGCGGGGAGTGTATATGTGTTTTCAAGTAGATAAGAAAACATAAATCTCATACATTTAGTACTGCTAGTGATTGCAGTCTCCTCATCCAAGGGTCCTGCAGTGTGTTGGAAAAGAGCCCCTTGGTTTGTTTTCCTTGGTTTGTTGGGGGAAAGAGATATTATAAATGGTGATTGAAAATTCATTCATTTAGTCTTCTTTGTGTTATGTACTATAATGAGAAATTCCTAGAGTTCAGGCCTTGGTTTTCCTGAGGATCCAGCAGTTATGAAAACATTAAGCTGTGTGGTGCAGTGTTTAATGTAGACAATGTAACTTCTCCTGATAAATGACCATCCCCTCCCCCACAAGATGGAAAACAAAAATGACAAGTACTGTAATGTTGAAATTGGATCCGAAAGGATTTAGCAAACTGAGCATTTGCCATATTTAGCATCATCAAAGTTCCTTCCTCTCATACTTCAATGATGCTTTGCTGATCTTCTGATTAGTCTGATACGCTATTTCTCTTAAATCACCTACACTATGATTCCTAAACCCTTCAGTTTATCTGTTCTCGGATCATATTCATGCATACACTCCATGAATACTGACTTCCTAAACTGACTATTAGGAAAAAAATTCTAAAGTTAGAATGTGTGCTTGGTCCATATCAGTCTGAGCCATTGGTTTGTTCAAGAATTTATAATACTGTGTTCCTTTCCCTGGGCGTTGCCACTGAGAGCTTGTAGCAAAGTCAAGTAAGATGTTTAACAAACCACATGTCCTATTGTTTTTAGCTTTGCCATTGCAACCTGGTGGCTGTTAGCCAGAGACAGATCCAAGGCTTCCTCCTGTGCAGTGCAACTTTGCCTGTGTTTTGTGTGTACATGTGTGTAGCCAGCTCCACACTTTTCTCTGTTGCAGTAGGGTTAGCTGGAGAAACATGTGCTGAACTGATTAGAGCAATTAGGGACTGAGTTTTGAAAGAGAAAAAAAGCCAGTCTGGGATTTTTTTGTGGAAGGTGAAGGTGCTTCTTTATTCTGGGGCCGTTCCTCCAGGGAGGAAGAAGGTGGGCTGTCCTGGTGAATGAAAGCCAGAAATGTCAGTGTCCCAGCTCAGGTTGGTCAGAAAGAGAGGACAGCTTGCCGTGCCACTTGATATCTGTCTCATCTGCGATGTTGCCATAGGCTTTTAAATGCCAGCTGCAATAATTAAAGTCAGGTATTGTTGCTATGTATTAAAGAAAAAAGGAAGGAAAATAAAAATTAAATCATTTTGTAAGTCTCTTTCAGAATCTGCCCTAACACAGGTCATCAGAGCTCTCAGTTATGACTCTGGCAGGATCACTGAAAATCAGGGGGATACCATTAAAATAGAAACATGGTTGAAAAACATGAGTTGAAACAAAGATTAGTTTAACATGAGTTAAAAAATATAAACAGAGGGTTTATTTTCAGATTTATGTACTTAAAACGACCAAAAGGAACTGTGCTGAGGACAATACCTGAATTTTAGCCCTGCTTTGTCTCTCACTCCTTCTCAATCATCCTTGTTCCCTGGCATTTTTTAGCAGATACCGTCATTCTCCATGTATTAATGCCTCTCTGCACAGTGCCCATTCCTTTTCTTAGTGGGCATTAACAACTCAGCCTCAGTGCTGAAGTGTCAGGGTGCCTCTGTGGTGGCAGTTCTGCTCTGTGCCCCCCTGCCTGCTCCTCCTGCTTGCTCCGCTCCTCTGTGGGGCAGGCAAACCAAAGCAAGCCCTGCATGCGCCATCTTCCTGAGTTCAGCCCGCCCACTGCTTCAGAAGAACTGGCCTGGTTTTGCAGATGTAGTTATTGATGGATCACAAAAGTGAGGTGCCTGCCAAGCTGCATTATTTGCACAAACACACTGTCTGCAGTTTTGGTACAGTGGGGCTTGACACGAGGATTGCCTCATTTCACAGCGCTAGTTGCGGCATATGTCTTTTCCAAGGGGAGAAAACCATTTTTAAGGAGTTTGCCCTTCCTTTGGCAGGGGAAAACCATACTAGTGGGAAAAACCTAATTAAGACCAGTTGTACTCTTAGGTCTTAGCAGAATGTTTAACTTAAGGCACTCTCAGTTAGTCCCATAAAAACCAATGGGATGATGTAAAACAAGTCAAATAACACCACCTATAAAATCTAAGTAATAACCCAGTCACGTAAGCAGCCTACAAGCCCTTGAGAGGAATGCAGGCTGCCAACCTTTTCAGAAGTGATGATGATTTTAGGTCAGTTTCATTTTGGGATGCTTAATAAGAGTCACTTTGTCAGGAGGTCCTCAACAGTCCATTCCCTGAAAATGAAGTGTGCCCAGCACTGCATCCAAAAATTAAGACATCCTAAATTATAAAAAATGCTGGCCACTCATATGCTTATTTTAGGAACCTGTATTCTTCCCTAGTTTCATCTGCAGGATTCATCTTGAACTGAATTGGTGTTTATCAAAAGGAGAATTGAAATCCTCAAATCTGATTTTCGAACCTGAGCCCTCAATTCTCATTTAAACTAAGGCCACTTTTGAGTGGTTTTGCAGCACATAGGCACTGTAAAGTACAGTTTATAACCACCCTAATACTCTGGAGCAGTGCAAAGTGGCCCTGAAGAGAAGTGAAAATCAAGTGTGTAACCTGCTAACTTGGATCCCGAAGGTTGCTGTTTCCATGCACACTGCCCTGCAGTGGCAGTCGCCACGCTTCTGGCGGTACCAGCAGTGAGCACAGCCCGATGGGACAGTTGTTTGTTTCAGTATTCCACTCCTCACATTTCTCCCTCAGCTGTATACTTGCTCCTTCAAGGGCTTTATTGTTGTAGTGTTTCAACATTGTTCTCAGCATTCTTAAAGACAGAGTCGGAAGACTGCTGTCTGCTGATCTGCAGCAAGGGGAGTAAAGCTGCTCTGGCAGTTTGAGAATAACAAATGTAACTGTCTTGCATCCTCTGAAGGAAAACTGAAACATAGGTGGCCAGATGGTATTTCTGTTTCACTTAAAAATTTTGGTTCCAGGAAACTTAATTGATGCCCTCTGGCCTTTTTCCTTTTCTTTTTATTCCTCTTCTAATTTTGAAGAGGCTCCCTTGTGAAACAGCCGAGCTTTCCTTGAAACTGCACAGGACACGAACATGCTTTTTAATCGGGTAACAAAATCCACAGCTTGCAGTAGAAGGTCCGTACGTTGCATGTATCAATTAATGCTTATTAATCAGTTTTTGCAGTTAGTTGAACTGCAGACCGTAGTTGGAAGCTATTAGGGAGTGAGTTGTGAGAGGAATACTATTGCAGCTCTACACCCGGGTCTGCTGTTTGTGTCCTTTGGAATCAAGGTGTTTGTATAATGAAGTTGGCATGTTGATATATGATCTATTTTTTAATGTCATTACAATTTTAGTTCCCTCTGCCTTTTTGTCATTGGGTTGCATTTAAGCACAGCAAGCCCAACTTTAAACTTCCTTACTCAACAGCTTTATTAGTTATAACGTACCGTGACCTTTCTCAACATTCTTAAAGAAAAAGATACAGTGTAATGTCACTTTACTTTGCTTATTGTTCTTTGTTGTGGTGAACAAAGCATTTTCTACAGTGGCTATAGCACATAATTATACAGCTTTCAATAGCGGTGTCTTGGCACATATCAAAGTTCAGAAGAGCCTTTAGAAAAAAAAAGATGTTTTGTGGCAGCCTAGGGAGGGTCTCATCTTTCCTTCAGAAAATAGTTCAAGGCTCTTCTGTCAAGCTTCCCTACTTAGAGCTTTTTCTCCTCCTGCTTCATAAAGTTTAAAGGGGATTCAGTGGAGTTCTATGATCTATTTCCTTTGAAAGATTGTTCCTTTGCACAGAGAAGTCCTTTGACTTCAAGAGTTCACAGATTCATGTCTTTAGGTATCATATGTCTGACCTTATCAGTTACTCTATTTAATGTAGGAGAAAAAGTCTCAACTCTTTGTGTTTGTCTGTTTTGCCTCTGTGAAATGATTTGGTGAAAAGACCATCCTTTTTAACACACCACTGAGAGGCCGTTTCTGACTGTAACCTACCCTGTGGTTCTTCTAAAAAAAAAAAAAAATTGTCCTTGTGTTTTGTGTATGGATGATTTCACAGTGAGAATAGAATTATACAAGGACAGACACACATAAAAAAAATCTTTTGCTCTTTTTTCCTAAATGATCTATTGGCTATTTTGGTGGCTGCTACTCTGGTTCCCCAACAGGCACAACCATTTAACAAACACAGAGATAGCGGCTGGAGTGCTGGGCCAGCAGTAGGTTTTCCCTTGCTTCGACCTACCCCAAAGGCCTTCATAATTAATTGTCCTTCAGAGATGAGGAAAGTTCAGAGACAGTGTGTGTAGCGATGTCTATTGTCTGACATTCAGTTCTCCTTCCCTCAGCTCTTTTTCTTCATTCCACAAAGGGTTATCAATAGGAGCAGGGAGCAAGCTCTCTTCTAACAGCTGCTGGTGGTGGCTGTAGCTTTCTGTGGAAGGTATCATTGTGTTCAGCCATCTATGGATTAAATGGCTGGAAAAGTTCTAACAACCCTTTCAAACGGGTGTGTTTATTTCATCTAGATTACACAGACCTATTTAGCTAATTAAAAACTTTCTCAGAACCTCTTCTCTCCTATTCAAGGGAAGGAAAAAAAAATTAAAACATTGCTCTAATTATGAAGAATGGCTTCAATGAAACTTCGTTAAATAAATGAAAAATTCGATCTGTCAGCTTTGATCCAAAAACACTCAGATAAGCACAGGCTTGTTTGTTGAGTTGTTCTGTGGTTTTGGTTTGTGGTTTGTTTTTTTTTTCTTAGAGGCAAACAAGGTGCACAGTAGAAAAAGCATAAAAGAAAACATTGATATAAGCTGAAAAAGAAACAAACACTCACCCAATTTAAAAAACTGCCACAGTTCATACTGTCTCTGCTCCTAATATCAAAGTGCAAAGACACTGGAGTTTGCTAAACAGATTATAAATATTGTTGTGCCTTCTGTGATTAATTTAGGATCCGCTGTGGCATAATTATTAAACTTCATATACAACAGAACAAAATTATATACATGCTTCCTTGTTTTCCCTGATGATATGCTAAACAAAGATATGGTGGGGTTAGCAGATAGGCAAGAAGTACAGTCAAATTAGAGCTGTTTATTAACAATCGCTGTGTTACTGCTCCAATTAATTGGGCGAAGCCAAAAAGGACAAATACAATCATTCTTCCACTGAACAGTTTAACTAGCAAATTAGGGGGGGGGGTGGTAATTTTTTTCATTAAAAAAAAAAATCCCAAAAATACCAAAAACTAACCAACCCCAAGAAAACCAAACCAAAAACATTCCCTCCACTATGGACCTTTACCTGCATTCTTCTCAAATATATCACTTTGCAATGGGAAGAAATAATCATATAAAACATTTTCTGGGCTCCATTTCACTTCCTGACTGTTAAGAAGGACTGCACAACAATCAAGATCAATTATTGTACTGATTAAGTTATTATGTCTGGCATTTTGAAACAGGTTTTCTGTATTTAAGAAGAAATTGCATACAAAGTAGATGCAGCTAATATAGTAATGCAAAAAAAGATCATAAAAAATTAAAGTTATTCTTATGAATCTTTCATTAGAAGCAATGAAAAGGGACATTGGTGAAGCCAAGTGCTTTGTTCTTCTGAGCTCCTCTTGTAGGTCCAGATCCTGCAAACAATTACATACTTGAATGTTCCTTCTGCAAGAGTTCTGTTGGCACCTTCAGCCTATCTCCTGCTTTTTCACAGTTTGCCCACTTCAGCCCGTGGATTACTAGCAGCGTTGTTCTACTTTATCAAACAGATATTCCCTTTTAAAATTGAGAAATTTCTGTTTAAAAAGAAAAATGAAAACACAAAATCACACAGCTGTATGGAGGCAAATACTTGCTTTTATGCAGGAAGAACTGTTGTGAAATGATTTAAGGCTACTCAGAGCTTTTCAGATTACTCCCCACAGCAAATAATATGTTAAGTAGTAAATTACCCTAAGCAGTGTTTTATTACTGATCAATAAAATAGTAATCTTGTCTTTTAGTGTGGAAAAATATTTCAGTAGGTTTTTTTCTGGTTTAGTTCAGAGATAGTTGTAAACCAGAAGGCAAAATCCTCACTGCTCTCCCTGCAAAAAAAACCAAAAACAAATCGAATCCCATCCTCATTTGTTTCTAGCTTTGCTTTGAGAGAATCCTAGGATTGTTCCAGCTGAATGGTGTTGGATTTCTATTCCTGTGTGCATGTAGTTATGATGTGCTGTGTTTTTCTGTGGGGGGGGGTATTTGTTTTTATGGTTTTGTTTCTTTTGCAATTATTTATCCTTACTCATCTTTATTGCCCCCTCCTCTTCTCAAACAAAACAAAAAAAACATTCTCCTTCACCTCCCCCAAAGAAAAAGGAAAAAGAAAAGGAACCAACAAAAACAAAACAAAACTTGGCAAACTCTTCTGACTCCTAGTGCCATTTCATTTTGCATTCAACAAGGGGTACTGGGAATTGAAACGTCAACTGGAGATTGAGAAAAGCACCAATTTATAGTGTGTTAGCCTTGCACAATTCAAGATTTCTTTTGCTAGCTGCACACATTATACCCAACATCTCGCCACTCTCTTGTGGCAGTTGTGAGGAATGGCTATTCCTTCCCGTGTGTGTACTACAGGCCTCTAAAGACCCTTATTTATTCTCTCCCATGTCACCTTGTGTACAGTCTGGTCTGTGACACTGATGGTGATTATGTCATTATTTTGCTCTGGGGGCTTTGGCACATCTGCAGAGCTGATGCACATCTTCTTTGTTACGCTGGCATACGTCCCATATCGCAAATGCTTCATTAGCCTTACTGCCTGCCTCCTTGCCAGACAAGAATACCCAAATCCAAGCTTCTTTTTCCTCTGGTCTTTTGTGTCTGTGATGAGCCTTTATTCATCTTCCTAGTTCTTCCCTGTTTTCTATTTTTCTATGTAAAATCGATTTCCAGATGTCCGTCGTTCTCCAAAATCCCATCGTGGATGAGGAGTGAGAAGCAAGGTGAATTTTAACCCATGTCAACCCTCACTCGCTTAGAGTCTTATCCCTTACAAGGTGAAATGCTTTTTCTTTCATTCTTTATCTAGCAGGAATTCATTAGGCAATTTTAAAACCTGGTTTAAAAAAAAAAAAGGAAAATAAATCAGTGATAACTCTTACCATTTTATAAATCCTAGTTGTAATGGGTAGCCTGCAAGTTGCAAATGTTTTTTCTGAACTAACCTTATTTTTTTTAGACAACATAGCTAAATTTCTCACTCAGAACTTTTGGAGGAGCAGTACTGGCTAGTAAAGGTAGAGGATGTTCATGAGACCTGATCAGCTGAAATTTCTTGTATCCCTGTTTTAATGTGTCACATTAGAAGGTCATAGAACATTTTGTACTGTTAAAATTGAGGAAAATGTTTGATCTTCTAAACTTTATCTAAGCTGTTCTATATAAATGTTATGCCAGAGAGATGTGAAATAGTAGTTTAGCTTACTAGCTTTGTAAGACTTTTCCCTCTGCTTCCCACCCACACCATGCTTTTTCTTCATGACACTGAATTCTGGGTTGAATTCTCAGTGTCTGGTGTAAATTAGCTCCAGCAATCATTGCAGCTAATTAATATATGCCAGCTGAAGAGCTGTCTTTTGTTGTGTTACTATACAGTCAAGTGTGTGAATATATTTTAAATGTTAATTGGAAAAAAGTTTCATTTAATTTTTTTTAACTAAACATTAAATGCAACACTGGGTTTGGAGTCACAGAGCCATCATGTTCATGGATGTGGGGGGGAGCAGGGGGTGTTGTTTTTATTTTTGTGAGGCATGCTTGCCAAAAGAGGAGGTCTCAGCTGATCCTGTCTCACAGTGTAGGGTCAGGGCTGTGTGACTGACTTAAACAGAATTCTTACAGATAGGATTGCCCATGCTATAGGACTTTGAATAGGTCACCTTCACACAGAACACTGTTTCCTTGATATATTCAATGTGTTTTTAAATGGACGAGAGTCAAGCTCTCATGATGTCAATTACCAAACTGTCAAAGTACTTTGGAAACCGTGGGAGAGGTTTAGCAGCGCTGTGACCTGTGCTGGTTTCTGGGCCAGCTTTCTCGGGTCCTGCCCTTTCTCAGAGCAGATATCCCTGGCCTGAGAGAGCAGTGGCAGCGCAGGTCTGCTTGCAAGCAGACCTTGCAGTATTGGTAAGGAGCACAATGGGGATGCTGTTTTCAAACATACCTAAATCTGAAGGGCAAATACTGGGGTTGTGAGGAAGCGGCAGGAGAATATTGCAAGCATCCATGAGGACTCCATGTGTTTCACCTATGTGAGACAAAGCGAATCTGGGAGCAAAAGGAGATCCAGTTTGTAGCAGTTGTAACATTAATAGCACTAAAGTGAAGAAATGCCATTCACTCCAAGCGGGAAGCAGTCTTTGGAGCACTGGATCACTTGCTTACACATAGCCCATCACCTGCAGCACTAGAGTATAGCTGAATTTTGTGTGCAGAGAGTCTTCCTGATAGGTAAGTGTGGGTGGGTGACAGATAGGACAGCCAGAAGGGCTGACTAAAGGTAATCAGTGTTTTTGGAGACGATTTCTCCCTTTAGATCTGGAAGGGGCAAGGTTCAGCTTTCTTATCAGCTGAGGGGGAAGGTACACTGGCAGGCTCTGGCTCGTTTTGTGTGCCCTCTGTGGGGAGGCTGTTTCAAGGCTCTGGTGGAAATGTGCTGTCAGAAGAAGCCTTGTCCAGGTGGTGGTCCAGAGTGCTCAAAGACATGGCCTTGAACTTGTGTCTCTAGTTAGTGGAGAGGCTTTGTAGAGAGCGCAAACTACGGTGGCATGATCTTTGTTGCTAAGCAGACAGACTGCTGCAATTGAGACTTAGGCATAGTCCCATAGATTGAACTGTGTCATATATAAATGCATGTAAAGCAGTGGTCTGCAGCTTCAGAAAGTTTTTAGGGGAGAAAGGGGAAAATAAACAGTGCAAATGAAAGGTCTTTAAGTGCCAAATATCAATGTTCAGTGGGGTGGGGGGAGCAGGAGCTGGAGCAGCTTATCTCTTACAACTGCAGAGAGAGCTGGCTCCATCAGATGAGGCCCAGCCTCGAGGTTATCTAATCCAGTGCTGTCTGCAGTCACAGCATTTCCTTCCGCAAGGGATAAAGGGGAGTCAAATGAGATGGACCTCAGTCCATTAGGATGTAAGTCTTTGTCTTCTGGCCTCACAGGCTTGTGAGCCTCACTAGTCCCTAGCAGGCCCTGCACTGGACCTTGTAACAGGGTGTTTGTAGCCCAGTTTAGCCAGGCTACAGGATGGCATGGCTCAGGATGTCATTGATGGAGCAGTTTATCCCATTGTGATGGGCTCTGAATGATCGTAAAAGCATGGTTGCACTGGGAGGAGATATTTCAGAATTGTTCAGTGGGAGTCTAAGCTGGTGGAAACAGCTTTATTTGCAACACCCCTCTCCCATAACCATGCACAATTTCCTTCATCTGCCCATACTCTTTGCCGCTGGAAAGAGGAAAGGAGGTACCCTCTGCCAGAGGGCATGCTTGCCACCTTCATGACACCCCCAAAAGGACCCTGGTGACAGCCTGCTTCCCTGCCAGACTGATTAAACACCACCTGCTTCCCATCCTTATCCCCTACTCCCTCCTCACTCCCCCCAGCCCAACTCATGCAAACTGAGGAGGGACAAGGCACAGTTGGAGCTTTTCAGGGCCAGACACAGAAGACAAAGGTGATTGCAATGCAGAGAGATGGGAAGAGTGTGCAAGAGCAAGAAACACCGATTATAGATGTGCTGTTGCAACATTTACACACACACACGTACACACACACATATATATATGATGTATTCTAGATGCGTAATCATTTTAATTACCACTTCTACTACAGTGTTAGTGGTTCACCTATGGAGTCATATTATACTGAACATTACAAAAAACTCTTGCAAAGTACAAGTTCTGTGAGCCACTTTACCTCTATATCCACAGTCTAGCCAGCAGTTTCTGCATGCCTGGATCTTTCACACATGGAAATTCACTGTGAAAGCAGAGGACTTGCGGCTGGTGCATGACATAACCTGCTCATCTCAGTCCGGGCTGTGCCTCCTGGTCCTTCTGAGTAACACATCACATTCCCATCTGACGGATGTGTCCAGGAGATTATGCAATAACCTCTCTGCTGAGCCAGAATTGGGTGGTCATCCCTGTACTCACTTTTCTGGACAGGTTTTTTGTGGGCGCCTGTATGTGGTACCTGCCAGAATTTGGCAGCAGAGTACATAATATGCTGCTTGGCATTGTAGGCAGCCTCCTGTAGCAGATTGCATTTCATGACAATGGGCTGAGTTAAAGTTAGACTGTTCTTGTGTGTGAGAGTTTTATTTCTCCTTCAGTTTTTGTATGAGACAGCTTCTGGGGTGCGATAGTAACCCCTCCAGTGGCTCTTGCTTACATTTCCCAACACACACTAAATGCCCAGCTAGCATAAGCTTTAGGAGTCTTAGTGATTTTTCCATTCTGTGGCACTGCCACTGGCAATGCAGCAAGTTAACGGCAATCAGAGTTTCCATTAGAAGTCTCTACATCTCTTGCAGTTCTAATTCATCAGTATGCCAGAAGAGGAGATTTAATCTTCCCAGTAAAACGCTGTTGATGATTTTTGACAGAGAAGGGGAGAACCAAATTTCAAGGTGCAGAAAGTCTAAACAATTGGAAATGTTAAGTACTTTTTATTTTGTCTTATCACACTCTACTCCCGAGTCTTACCAAGTATTGTGTTTGGAAACCTGCATGTTAAAGCTGTGATGTTTGCATGCCAGAGTAACTCTGTTTCCATGATGGAATGGCTCATCCCCTGCACCGTGGGCGCAGCAGTTCTGAGACAGGGATCCCACAGGGTGCAGTGCTGTGCGTGGGGCAGGATAGGGAGATGGGAAGATGGGTCCCACCAGGAAGCACCCCGGGAGGCAGCAGGGGTGCGAGCCCGAGCGAGCTGCAGCAGTGCTGTTTGTGCTCAGCCACCAGCGGCGCCCAGTGCTCCAGCCGCGCGGGGAGCCTGCAGAGTACTTCCCAGTCTTTATTTGTGGAAAAGCTTAATTGAAATGCAAGTGATTAAATCTAATGTATCATGCAGTATCCATTTTCACTGCACTACCACTTTCACTTCCCCGATATTATCAGGCATCTCAGCAGCCCCTCTGTGAGGTTTTTTTCCTTGTAAGAGCCATGCCCATTCTCTCTCCTCTTTGTGAGGTTGGCAGAGGAGATAACAAATAAGCCAGCAGTAGATTACTAGTGCCCTAAACTCTCCTCATGAGATAGGGAATCTCAGCTTTATTTTAAACAAACACTTTTAAAATACATCCTTAAATAATCTTCCGTCTTTTTAAAAAGAGTAAAAAAACTACACTGCAACAGTAAATGCAATAAGCAACCTCTGCTTATTTTTCTCTTTTGAGCCAGACTTAGACAAATGCTTTTCCCTTCCCAATATTAGTGCTATCCCAAAAGAGTAGCCTTCTCTTTGTGTGGCACAGTGGGAGAACAAGACTTTCCTAAACAGCCACCCAGTTTCTTGTCCATTTTTTTCTCTTTACAAAAAATTCTGCTTCTTAAGATATTTGTACAGAAGGACTTGTGAGAGGAAACTTGAAGGTAAAAATGAAGACTGTGGTGGCACCACAGAACTACTGCTGTAGCCAGGGGAATTAAGACACACGTAGAGGTGGGCAAAATGACACCCTGCATTCTAGGAAGGTTCTGGTTGGGAGAAGAGTGTGTTTACTAGACCATCCAATAGTTGAGGTATTTTTCATTTGTGTTTTTAAAATAAAAGCATCCTTTCCAACTATTTCCCTCTCCTCATAAGTGATAATGGAAGAGGCATTAGCCTTTCCGTTGCCTGAGCCAACCTGCTTTTTTTCTAAGAGGTGTCCAGGATGTTCAGCCAATTGAGTGATCTAATTAGCTGAAAATTGTTAATTTCCTTTACCTTATAAAGCACCTAACACAGAAACTGTTAAATAATGTTAAGTGTCAGACTTAAACTGAGAACATTGGGCCATATGCTGCTGTGGCTTTCACGCCAAAAAGTGTAGCAACTTACTCCAAAACCTGCCTCCAATTCCTGTGTAGATGCCAAAGCCTCCTGCTTGATATGCTGCCACACCAACTCACAGTGCTAAGATGGTCCCACACAGCAGCTCACTGCACTTGGGGAGCAGGGAATGTGCGTGAAGGGAGGGGACAGTCTGGATGAACGTGGCAGGAGCCAGGACCCATGAGGTGTTGCAGATGCTGCCCATGCAAGCCCGGGAAAGCCGACAGTGGAGCAGTGCTGCTCAGGGCTAGGTAAAGGCATCAGATCTGTGCCTGCAGCTCCTGATTGCACATGTCCCTGCTCTGCAGGGGACCAGGCGGATAGGTGAGCTGCCTGGAAGCTCTTTCAAAGCAGCGGGGTCCCTGGATTGGTGGAGTGCATGCAAGGGAGGCACTGGTCTGAGTGCCACCAGCCTCTCTGAGCCCCCAGAGAAGTGGCTGCATAGGTGGTGGGGTGTCTTACTGCTAGGGAGGGATGCAAAAGGCCTTGTCCTTTAAGCTTCCTACAGGGCATAAACTGTGGATATGGGAATGTGCCAACTTTCCCCCAAAGCCCACAGACTTAAATCTTCTGTGAGGAGAGGCTCGGGACTATGTGAGCGACACAAGTGGAGTTTCTTGATCATCTCCTTTAAGAAGGTTTCTTTCTGTCCCCAACGTTCACCTTATCTTGACTTTGGGAGTGAGGGGTGCCTGTGCCAATCTCGTTTGTGCTTTGTATGAGGTTTTCTTGGCAGAAGTATTTCTCCCGAATCTCTTCTGCTGTCACTGGTACCTGTGTTGGTGTGGATCGCTGTGCACACACACTAAAGCTGTCTGATTTGGAGCTACCCATGGTGAGACTGCTTCCGCAGTGGTGGACTCATCATCCTGGAGAGGTTCTCCAGAAGCTAATAGGTGCTGTTTATAGCTTAGCCTTGGGTTCCCTACAGAGCTCCTTTGTACAGCCACTGCCTAGATCATCCAGCAAGAAGAGTGATCTGGCCTTGCACCTCTCATCCTTGCCCCCCTAACCTGTTTACTCTCATCACCACCACGACCTTCTGCTCTGCAACGTGAGCAGTCTTCACCAGCTGAAGACCTCTGATCCTAAGTTCATGAGAGATTTTGGCTTTCCTGTTTGGCAAGGTGACTTGTTGTCCGCCAGGTCATCATGAATAAAGACTAAAGACTTTTAAAACCATAATGTCCTGCAATTGGAAAAATTGGAAAAAACAGTTTGAGCTATCCATGCTGTGTTCCTTTATTTGTGCTCATAGTTAGGATCAGGAAAATCCAAACTCACGTGCACCAAGAATTCTACTTTATATAAAATTTGTAAGTAAAATCAATCATGGTCCAATCTTATCATTTTTAAAGTATGTTTATCCAGCTTTGTAGTAGGAACAAGCAGACTGTTTGAAGGCCACATAGTTTTCAAACCTTGGTTGCAACACGTTACCCCATTTTGAAACCGTCTTTATCTAGCCGAGAAAACTAAAATCTGTTTGACAAAGTAGCACTCCAGCCAGTTTATCTTGCAATATGGCTTTAGCTCACAGAGCCTATTGATTTCCTTAAATTAATGTTTACAGAATGCTACTGAATTTCACTCAACGGGACATTGTTCTTTTGAAGCTTTGTAAAATATGATACAGAGTGT
>VWYI01018736.1:193619-220390 GCA_013399455.1 Anthoscopus minutus
ATCTAGTATTGGTCCTCTGGAGTGGATACCAAAATCAAAAGATTTTCATCTCATGAACTAATATTAGTGTCTACTCCATAAATCTGGTTCTCTACTCCTTTTCTTGATTTCTAATATCACGTAGTCAGGAGGTCCTTCCCCTTGGTTAGTGTCCAGCAGTACCAAGGGTGCTCAGTAGTGTGTGAGCTGCATAAACAGAAAAGCATGTCAATTTTTTATAGCAATGCAAGAATTAGAAAAGCATGGTATTTTCTGTAGACATGTTACCAAATGCCTGAACAGCTGATTGATTATGGGGAGTTTTAAGTAATTTCTGTGAGCTGGAGTAAGTGAAACATAATAGTTAATTTCTTCTCTCTTAATTATTGCTGGAATAGACCATAGGTAAAGATGTGTCTTTCTGTGCACCCTGTTGAATGAAATTTTCCACAGATGATTTTGAGAGAAAAAAAAACCCAAAAACATGTAGGGGCTGGATTTCACTCTCAGAAGTAAACAGAGGACTTCTCTGGGGCTTCTGGAAGCAGTTCATCAGCTGGTGTCAGGGGGAGCTGATCTCATGCTTATCTGATGGCAGAACGTGGCTATCAAACTGCTGGTGTTTCCCTAACAATGACAGGCTAGCAAGGCTTCAGAGCTCTGTTGTATCAGATTGATCATCCACTTTTCCAGACAAGTTTTTTGAAAGTGGCTTCTAAAGGGACAAGAAAAGCCTGAAGTAGAGAATCAAGGGCTGGCTGTGATCTGGCAATGTGACATGAATTCAGTAAATCAGTGAGAGCTGCCCAAGTGTCTGTTTGCCTCGGGAATGGTTCAAGGGGCTCCTGGTGCAGGTCAGAGAACTCCCCTTGCCGGAGGGGACAAAGAATAGCAGTGAGGGAGAACTTGCTATTATAAGCATGCTGGCTACTGGCCGGCTGTGTATTAACAGTTCTAGAGCTGTGAAGCCATATTTTTGTGATAAAAGTGGAAAATAATACCTTTATGGAGATTACCTCAACCTTGCAACTGCCCTACAGTTCATGAGAGCAGTTGCTTTTGAATCATTTAAGGCAGAAGGTGAGAAGGTGGTCCTGGTGCCTGAGACAACTACTTAGAATGAATTACTAAAGTTTGGAGGCAGCTGTGGTTTTTAACATTCACCCATTGTTCAGGGGCTTCTGAGAGTGGCACGTTCCTTCTAGCTGGGTGTTTGACTCACAGTGACATTTAGAAACCACAAATGAGTTTAAAGCATCCCAGCTCAGAAACCACTTGGAGCACAATGCACCCGTTAAAGAGGTTAGGGTGGTATTTGTGCGCTCCTAAAAAAGAAGGAAAGACCATAGTGTCTCCTGAGAAAGCTGTTTTATGGGGTTCTTGGGCGTAGCAGCCACAGAAGCAAGCCTCTAGCTGAAGGCTTTCCTGCTTGATTGGTTTTAAACTACAAACAACATTCAGAGATACCCAATTTCTTTGACTGCTTTCACCACTGGTTGTGACCAAAGTCAAGCACAAAGGTACAAAGGGCTTTATGTGTGTGCATAACTTTCATATTCGTTCTCACATGGAGAAGGGAACATGGCCATAAATGCATGGGTAAAATATCAAGCAGAGATTTCTTTCCTTAAAGACAATTGTGCCTGTTTCCCCTCCTGCTAATTATATCCTATAAATCCCCTACTGTCCCAACTCAGACAGTAACATTTTGTTACCTACATTCTGTCAGTAGACTTTACAAAGATCTCTAACACATGTTATAAAAGTTATTGCTATAGTACTATATATAACAGCTTTGCATAAGAGAATAGAGAGCTGCCACATTTAGAAAATGCAGGTGCTATGTAAGCCCCTTTCTGAAAGAAAGAACTTAGCTCAGTTTCCTTTGAAGAACCAGAGACTTGAAATTGAAAACTGTATTAATGCCATTGTCTCCTTGTATCAGCAGGTTCCAGAGAGATTCCTGGAAGTGGCTCAGATCACGTTACGGGAGTTTTTCAATGCCATTATCGCAGGCAAAGATGTTGATCCTTCCTGGAAGAAGGCCATATACAAGGTCATCTGTAAGCTGGACAGTGAGGTCCCTGAGATTTTCAAATCCCCAAACTGCCTACAAGAGCTTCTTCATGAGTAGAGAGTTCAGCAGCTATTTATGAATGTATGAAAGTAGCAGTCCCCTTCTGATGCCCAAGTCATGTGTGTCTCTATTTTAATTTCATATATATGTGTATCACATACATATATATATGTATATGAAATTAGACTGATTCCTCCTGGATATAAGTTTTCGTTCAGTTCCGAGGGGATGGTTATTTTACTTCAGCCTTTGGTTTACTTTTGCCCGAGACCCTTAACATTTGAAGAATCAACTGGGTTAATTTTCAGGGAGAAGAGTTTGGAAGTGTGTAAAAGCCTGTCTTAGCAAGTTAGGGCATTATGTTTAAAAATGCTTTGTCAGATTTATTGCTTGCTGCAAAGTGGCATTTTGTCTTGGTGAGACTAATGTCATGGCACAATACTACAGACAATGAAGTTTATATTATGTTTATACTGCTAAAGGTCTGAACTCTGTGGAGTCACTTCATAAGCTTTGAGCTTTTTTATTTGTATTTATATACTTTTTAATCAATAACTAGATTTTGTTTCATACTTCAAAAAACCACATCTGTTTTAGGTACTCACTCCAAGAAGTGACACCCAAAAAAGCAAACCCTATGCTTCATGTTTTCCTTACAGCAATGACAGATACCCTGCACCAGTAACCAACATGCCAGGTTCTTGTTTCTCTAAATTGCAGCAAGGGATGTTTGCACAAATCAAATACTGTTCTTGCAGGGTTAGGCCAGTAATTCATGTACAATATTGTATCAACCACACTAATTTTGGAATATGGTCAGCTTACTAAAGTGGAAGCATTTCACTCTCCATAGAGTAAAAATGAAACCTTCAGCATTGTATAATGCCATGTCTTGGTCTTACTTCAAGTGGCATTAGTCCCTAAATTTATTCTTTTCTTAGTCCATTCGGCCTCCCAAGATCCCCTTTACAGAATACCAAGTTTCCTGTCCATATTTGACATCTGTCCTGAAAAGCACTTTTTGAATGATCTTAGATATAGTCAAAGACACCTTACAGAACTGAGGCAAAGGAAAGGAAAAAAAAAAAAGAAAAAAAGGGCTTGTTTGTAGCTATAAAGTATAATTAGTCTTTTCCTAATCAGAAGAATAAAAATTACATTTTCATAAAAATCTAATCAAGCATTGTACAAAAATTACAGTGTCCTCCTGGCTATGCTGGCTATACGGGGTTCAGATAGCCAAATTGGATTTCTAAAATTATAGTAAGTGCAGCTTTAAAAAAAAAAAAAAGAAAGAAAAGAAAAGAAAAAAAAATCTATTGGAGCAATGTGGCTGCACTTGTCTTCTGAAGCTGGAGGTAGTGGTGACCAAAACGAGCTACAGTGTACAGTCCCTGATGGATCTGGGTTTGCCTGAATGCTACACCACGGTATGACAGAAAGAAAGAAAGAAAGAAAGAAAGAGAGAAAGAAAGCTAGCTGCTAGTTCTCATGCTTTCTTCAGTGGCTCTCCTTTTCTCATGTTTTCAGAAAGAAATCGTCTCCAGAAGTTTGGGGGAAGGTTGAATATACTGTGGCACACTGTATTTGTAATTTTCTTTGTCGTCTTTTGTACGGATGCAGTAAGAATTTATTGTTATCATCAATAGTATTTTCCCCTGCATAATTCAATCTAAATCTAGAGGAAGTTCCTAATTAGCCGTGAATTATATTTAGACCATTGAGGATATTGGTATCTTCTTTATTTTAAAATTGCATTTTGACTTTGGAGAGTGAAAGTTTACCCATGTGACTAAAGAGCTGACCTGATCATTGCAATTTCACTTCATTTACAAATACTGCTGATAGACAGAAATGTATGAAAGCAATTATTGTTAGCAGAAAGCCTTAAAAACCTGCTGACTTCAAATTAAACAGCACAATCCTCTGATTCCCTGTCATTCTTTTCAAGCACTGGCAGTATCTGTGGAGTATAGGCAATGCAGACAATAGCATGGGATGAAGTGCCAACATTTTCACTATGCATTAAAAGCAAAACAAATCTTGATCTTAGACTCCCTGAGAGTACCTAATACTGTACGTATACTTACAGTAGACATGGTTTTTTCCCTTTATTTTATTTTCTTACATTTATTTAATTTTATTTTTTTTTCTTTATTTCATTTTTCCTTTTTTTTCTGTGTGTGTGCATGATTTGGTAAACATTACACTTCATAAAGATGTAACTCCAATGAATTCTGAGTAAGAAAGGATGAAAATTGTGTTCATGCACTTTTTTTGATTTATGGGAAGAAGTGGCATAAAATGCTCAAGTTTTAATACAGTAAATTCATCATTGGCATACCATCAGATGCAAAATATTACTTTGCATTGTCACCTTGGACATAAGAAAGCAAAGCCATACTTTAATCATACTATGTGGACATACTACTAGCTACCATCTCAACCTGTGATTTTACCATTGCTTTATATTATTATTATTATTATAATATTATTATTATTATTAATATTATTATTATTATTATTTGGCTGCAATGGGATTCACATAATCTAAATAAGTGAAATTGTGTACTCAACACTTGATGTTGTTGCATTTATTTATTTATTTATGGGTAGTATAATATCAATAGTAAATGAGGCATAGGAATTAGGAATAGAAAGTTCATCTTAAAAGCAAAATAAAAACCTCCTTGGTCTGAAAAAGGAATAAATGATAATATGATCATTTCAGTTATGTGATTTTTCTGCATTTTATAGCCATATTGCCTTTGTGCCTCCCAATTGACCTAAAATTAAAAATACATGGTATAGTTTGTACTAAATTCTAAGTAGAATCCAATCCAGTTTATTTAAATGATGTTAATATTATTTCACTAAAAATGGCTAAAAGGCAGGAGGCTACTTTTATTATAACAAAAGGTTTACATAGGAAAAGAATTTCAAAATCCATGTAGAAACCCCATCTTGCCATTCATTTACTGCTAGTTCAGATTTATTTCTGCATATAAACTTGAGGTTATAGTCTGTGCCTAGACCTTAAATACACCAGCGGAAGGAAAAAAAAAATCCTTCAAAATACCAGTTTTTCCCCCACAAGTACAATTGTTCTTGTGCCTTCTGTGGCTTACAATTTTCATCTTTTAAACTTTATTTTTCAATTACTACAGCTGCAATAAACACTGACTTTTTTTTTTTCCCGGCTGTTTGACATAATGTTGATAGCTATGCATATTTTGTGTCTTTTTAAAAATTAAAAAAATAAAAAAAACAAAGCAGGAGAATACGTTTTTGAAGAAGAGAATTTTTAGAACAGTTTGATAATGCAAATTATTTTTTCTCAATTGTTTGAGCAGCATTCGAGTTTTGAAAATTCTTGTAGAAGCCAATTTTTTGTAACTGTGGTGCAAATCTTGTGTTTTCTTAGCCTGATAAAAAGTAGTATAGAAGCAATATTTCATACGTGACATATGTGCATATACAGATACGTATGTGGTCACACACACAGGACAACATGTGTGGGCATATGTATGTATATTTACACAAAAACACACACACATACAAAAGATGCGTATGAAGTGAAAAGCTTACCTTTTTCCTATCTAGATTAAGAACCTATTTTAGACATTTGTTATGTTTTGTGAAAAGAATGTTCTATTTGAAACTACAAAACATTTAATTCTTACTGTATCTCTGGTTGTTTAATGGGAACGTTTCACATTTAATGGTAAACACGTGGAAGATGTTAGAATGTAGTAATTATTTAAGGAAGTGTTCACCCATGTATTCCTGAGGTTTGCTTTGTGCCTCTGAGTATTATTTAATTAAAGTGTTTTAAGTTTGCAGAATCTTTGTTACTGTACCAGGTATGTGGGTGAACATTGAAAATCGAGGGGAACTTTTATAAAGCAATGTAAATATTCAACCTTACGGCTGTTCTTGCATAAAGGAATAAGATTTTAATAACTACATTCTGAAAACATCTGTTGAATTTATAAGAAACACTACAGTAACTGTGTAGATAGTTGAAAGCATTCTTGAAAATCCAGCTCTCTACTTTTAAAAGTTAAGTCTCTTTCATCAGATGTCAAGGGAATGGGTAATACAGTTTCTGTAAAATTGCAGAATTTTTTTCTATGTATATGAAGTCAGTTAATAGAAAAATTTTTTTTTCCACAGGTTAATATTAATTAAGAAATAAAGGTGAAGATTTTGTGGCTTTAAAGATAGGATTTTCACCAGCAGCATTGAAAGATTATACATATATATATATACAGAAAGATATATATATATATATTAAAAATGGAAAGTGGTTTACAAAACCCCCAAAATGAGCACTGTACATGAGAAGTGAAAGCAAAAACTATATTTGCCATGTGTATTATATAGCAATCATTGGTGTTAATAGTGCAAATGTTTCCTTCTGGTACCAACTCTGTGTTTGAAAATTCCAATACGCATTGTTTTCAAAAAGCTCCCCTTAAGGAATGTAACTGGTTTATATGAGTAAGCAGTTACTGTATTGCACTTAAATGTTCTGTTGAAGGAAATGCAATTTTGTTTTCTGTAGAACTGTTGGTTGTAAACCATCTATAAACTGAAGCTAAAAATGCTCATATTTAGAGCTGGGATGAAAACTGGTATTTAACCTTTGTATCTTCTTAGGAGTATCCTTTTTAGTGTATGAAAGGTGGTGGCACTATGACTTTATTCAGTCTTTTCATCTGAGCCACAGTCACCTCTCTCCCAAAGCAGCCACCTTCCAAATGCACAAATACTGGGATATGTAGAAACAAATCTAGAAGAAACAGTGAGCTTACATTTTTCTCTAAGATCCATACCTTCTGCATTAATTGTACCACTTGAGTGAGATAGTAGAGAAACACAATAACCATCTCATTACCATATAACGTGTGAGAGTCAGAAACTAAAATAGGAGGGGAAAAAAAGCGCCTCTTTAGGTTGGTTTTAATGCTGCCCAGAAGAGTCAAAGGTTAAGGTTTAAACTGATATTGTCCCAGCCATTACTCATATGTATATAGTTACAAAAGTGACAAAACACTGCCTTTATATTATTTAGCAATATGTTGTAAATAGCATTATTAAGCTCTTTTTTTTTGTAATAAAGACCCTTTAATTTGAAGATAGTACAATAACTGAACTGATAAAGTCAATTTTTGATTTTTTTTATTTTATTTTTTAGCTAGAGGCAATTTCAACTGTGGATTTTTTTGTTGTCGTCTATTGTTCTGAAGACTTTGCATAATTTATTGGTTTAATTTATCCTAATTTATTTGATGAAGGTGTACAATTTTGTATTACCAAGGATGTACTGTAATATTAATTGATGACAAGATAAAACAATAAGACTCCCCTGTCCGTTTGGAAAAAAAAGGTGCAGTAGACAATTGATTGAAAAAAAGTTACAATTCTAGCTTGGCAGCTACTAAATTTAAGATAAACACAGGAAAAATGTTTGGGGGGGGTGGATTTTATTTTGTGTGTTTAAAGCTTTTGTATACTCTCCAGACTTTTACCTTTTTGCTTTGTACCACTTAAAGGATACAGTAGTTCAATTGCCTTGTGTGCCTTCCATCTTCTCTAAACTGAATGTATGTGCAGTATATATGCAAGCTTGTGCAAAATAAAATATAAATTACAAGCTCATTGCCATTGTTTACATTTATTTCCAAAAGTTTATGTTGCCCCACGTCAAGAGGCGAACTCCTGAACCGCTCAGCTGTGGCCAGGCTGTGCCTAACACTGTCGTCCTCTGAAGGTTTTTTTTTTCCCCCTTAGTTCAAATTATTTATTAATGAAACTACCAGCCCTCTTGCAAAATGGATATAATGATTTATGGCCTTGGTGCCCTACCTCCAGCACAGCGCCGGTTAAGATAATGAATGTTATTTTGCAATAGTCTATCTGCCAAGGAATAACTCCCTGGAAGAGACCTGTTATGTCTGAGGCATTGACAGCCCTTTAAATTAAATGTAGCCAGTGTGAGCTAGAAGGTACTTTGGTGTATACTGGGTATGCCTGCCATGCTGGTGTCCTGCAACAGGGAGCTCCTCAAGCTGGGTGAATGCAGGGATAGTGCTTCTTGAGCTGTGGTGGTTCACACCTGGTTCATGTTTGTTACTCCTACCAGTTTGGTCTTGTTGATGGCAGTGACCAGATACCAACCTCTCTTCTTTTTGTTGCAATCCATCACTCATGGATCTCTTCTGTTTCAAGCTGTGTATTCATCAGCATTATGTATAACTACTCTGTTCCTACACAGTTCCTCAAAATGTATTTGTTCATGGTTTTTCTTCTGCTCTTTGCTGCTCCTGCTGTTTCATATGTATCTTAAAATTTTGGGGTTGAGTGGACCTTTGATTTACATGATTGTGTTTCAGATATGAAAGTTCTCATTTTGGCTTAGAATTGGTGCAGATGGCAGTAAGAGTGTAGCTTATTTAGATCACAAAATCCTGCAAGACTTTTCTGATTTTGAAGGAGAAGCATGTTAAAAATATATTTTGATCTGAGGTAATTTATTTTCAGAATCTTCCCTGATTCAGCCTCAGGACACCAGAACTGAGCTGGAGCCTGAATCCAGGTTTAGCTTCGTTGTAACAACCAAATACTTCATATCTGCAACAGCAGTTAAAACTCCATGTATTTTTATACAACTGGAGTTTTATTTGTTGAGCCACCTCAATACGAGGTGTAAAGGAGATCTATGGAAGGTCATGAAGTTGCATCTATATAACTAATAGTCATTTAAATGTGAGATCTCTGATTTTACTGCAAATAAATTGCCTCTCCTAGTTAAATCTATCCACATAACCAAACCAACATACTAAAATAATTGTTGTCTTAGTTATCAAAACTTGACTATATGAGGAAGAGGGAGAGCATCCTCAGGTGCCCAGTTAATGGACCAAAGCTGTGTGTGTATAATTGCTGGCTCACTCTGTGCCTCTTATCAGTTTTTCTCTCAAAATATACTGGTTCTGTGAAATGCAGGACACTATTTGTCATTTTACCCTGTGTGCAGTGGAAAGCACACAGATCTCTAAATAAGAAATCCTAGTTATTGGCATCTCAGAATACTGCAAGAGTTCAGAGCTAGACTGGAACTTGGCAACTAGTCCTTGTCATTGCTGAGGGCCAAATCAACTTTCCCAGGCTTCAAGCACCCTGAAATGATCCAAGTTCTGCAGATTTGGCCATCTGTGCTTGGAAATCCTCAGTTCCCCTAATACCTGGAATTTTTACAATAAGAAAGATACTGTGTTCTAGCTTAAAAATCATAGGGAAGACATGAATTATCCCTGAGCAAGGCAAATAATTCAACAATTTTATGTCACTGAGACCATCACCAGCAACTGGAGTCTTTTACACATCACGTTACTGAGCAGCTGAATGTGAAAGACTGCATTTTGTCATTTGAGAGCCTGAAAGGGTTAATTGCTCTCGTTTTCTTGGTCTGTACCCTTGTTTATGCCCAGTCTAGGTTGTGCCAACACAATTTCTATGGAGATGATCCCTTCTGATCCAGTCTTCCCTCTTTGTTAGGAGGGAAAGAGAGAGTGGCAGCAAATGACTGACTGCATTTAGGAAATAATGGCAAATACGTCCCTCACTCTTTGCAATGGCTTCCAGTGTTTCCCCAAACTCATCTTAGTGACTTTTAAAATATGGCATTGCATTTCTTTTAAGAACACAATATGAAAAATTAAATCTTTTCTGAATTCTGAATCTCTTGTATGGGATGAAGGGCTTCCAGGGTAAAGGCAGAGCTGCTAGATAAAAAGGGCTGGGGGGTAGGAGGGTTGTTTTCCTGCCTGGTCCATGTGTTTGAGCCTCTGGGCTTATTACAGGACCTGCCTGTTCTCCCAGCTTTTCAGTGAGCAGGGGTATTTGGAGAAGCTGCCTGTTAAAGCTTGACAGATTGGTGGGTGCAGAAAATCAATCAGTTGCTACAATGGCCATTTTTGGGTACGGTTTATTAGGACCACAACCATACCTGTACCTCAAAGAGATGAAAGAGGTATCTTTTATTTAAATACTGACTTTTTTTTAGAAACCCAAATGAATGCTTGTTGGCTTAGGTTAGCCTGACTCTTTCCAGAGCTGCTGAGCAGAGTGAGACGCTGACTCTCCTTCAGAGAAAGGACCCCCCCCCACCACCTCACTCTGCCCAGAGTCTGGGAGGCTGTGATTGTATTTTCATGAATAAATCCTGGGCGAGTGAATAGTGGTACTTTCCCATTTATTTGGGAATCAGTGTGAAAAAACAAACAAACAAACAAGCTATTTGCTTCACAACAAAACACATGAAAATGAACTGCTGTTCGTACCCAAATGCAGATAATTGCATGCACAGTTTAATTTTATTCTTTAAAATTAGACTTAAGGTTGAGTCTCTATCCAGGCAAAGGAAAATAAAAACCGAGAAAGATGGCACAGATAGCTGAAGAAATACTACTGGCTCCAATGTAAATATGTTTGCAGTTTGCAAGAGACCTGCCAGTCAAGCAGCTGTGGGAGGTAACAGGGGAGAACGCATGAGAGGAAAAAGTCTTGTGGCAACAGTGGCCAGTTTCATTATGGCCACTGCCAGACTGTGAAACAACTCTGGGGGCTTGAAATCCTATTGCCTATTAAAACTGGGCATGACAGCTCTTTTTTATGCTTCACCAACCAGAGATGGAACAGTGTCCTAGGGGAAATAAGGAAAAATATTTATTACAAGTGTTTAACACCTTTTAGTACAAAACAACCCTAATATGCAGCACTCAAGGATAATTCATGCCAGCACATGTAAAACCAAGGGAAATCGTTTATCAGCTCAATAATTTGGTCAGAGCTTTTAAAGGAAGAGATGATACTCCAGTCAAAATCAGAAGGCCAGATTTCTCTGAAGTGGAGGCACTTTAGATTCTTTTTTAATATTATTTTTACAATTTCTCAGTAATCCACACAAGGCTCTGACAACACACCCACCCCAGGGACTGCATGGCTGCCTGACTCGGGCTGAAGTCTGGCCATTCAGACTGGGGGTTTACCTGCTTCTCATGCATGGCAGTAGTTGCTGGCATATTTAAGAAAGCCACAGGACAGTCGGGGCTGGATCTCGAACACACGAGGCAGAGGTTTAAACTGCTTCAAATGCTTATCTGAAAACCAGAGCGCATCTAACACTGCAAACAGTCTGGAAGCATACGGACACTCGGGTCAAGGGGTGTATTTCAAATCTTTCCTGATAAAAAATGTGTGTGTTAGGAAGCGGCATAATATAAAATGAGCTTCACTGCTTTCTTACATGAACATATGCATCGTGACTGCCCAGCTTTGGGAGAAACTGAGAACTCAGACGGGGGGAGCTCCACCACTCGCTGAGCGCCACAGGGAACAATCTCGAGCACTTTCAAAAGGCTGCGCTTAAATCTATTCCTGCTCGGTGTCCCCATCTTATAGGAAGTGAAAAGGAGATGCAGGACGGTGGCACCATCTCCCCAGGATCCCCCCACCTGCCCACTGCAGAGCTGGGAACAGCTCCTGCTCCTCCCGCCCGGGCGGGCGCTGCCAGCCCCAGGCGTGACTCATTAACGCCCGGTAACTCATTAACAGCACGCACACGGGGGTCCTGCACGGACCTCCCAAAGACCCCGGGTTGCATTGCACAATCCACACGCTGCCGCCCTGCCAGTTTTATCTCCTAGCTGAAACCTTGCTTCCTGGCATCTTTTTGCATCTTTGTGAGTGGCCGGAGCCAATACGTTAAAATACTGTTTACCCGGCCATTTGCTTCCCCTGACCCTGCGGGGAACCATGGGGAAACTGGAGAAGCCCATGCATGGGGAGGATGTCCCCCTGCCCGTGAGTCATGTTTCTCCCTTCCATCGGGAAGAGCCTGATGTTTAAACGGTGTTTCTGCCCTTCCCGAAATTTCCAGAGCGCTCAGCAGCCTTTAACCGGGGCCACAGCCGGCTGCTGCTGGTGGCACAGGGTGGCTGACCCAGCAATGGCAGGGAAAGAAGCGGTCAAGGTGTGCTGTGCTGGGCAAGGGGGAAATCCAGCTCTGCCACAGAATGATCCTGAGCAAAGGCCGGGCAGATGGGAGCTGCCTGAGGCCAGAGAGGCTGCTCCCTGCTCAGGGCAAAGGGTCCAAAGGCAGTGGCCAAAAGGCACCCAGGGGGTGCTGGAGGACAGCAGTGGCAGGAAGGGTCTGGACCCCCCACCACGGCGATGGGGTGAAGCTGGTGCCCAGTTGTCAGGCACCCCTGCCCCTCACGCAGCTCCTTCCCTGTATTTCCAAATTTCAGTACCTTTCTCACATCTCTTTAGAGGACGGAAGTGAATGGGGTTGATGGTGGTTTTGACACAGTGAATGTGGCAGCAAATAGGCTTGTATGTTGTCCTCAGCAATAGACAGCAGCCCAGTGATTCTGGATAGAGTGTTAAATATCTTGTAAAATTCAGGATTTGTCCAAAACATGGTACTCTTTTTACACAGATAAAATCAGTAATCTATAATAACAATTATGGTTATTATTAACCTTAAGGAACTTTGTTATTCCATAAATAAATAAATATAGTGTAGTTATCCTTAATCTGATTTCAAATGACCTGAAAAGAGGATCAAAAAAGTGAAAGAGAGCTGTACAGCAGGGGAGAAAATGGCGAGTGGGGGAAGGGGGGTGAGGGTGTTGACTGTAAAAGAAAGAAAATTATCCCAATTCTAGCACTGCTGGAAAAACGTGAAAGTTATTGCTGCACAAAGAACCTCTTGAACTGCTCTGCCTTCCAAAATTTCTACTGCACTCTCTGCAGTTACTTGTGTATGGCAGAAGCAGCATCTTTGTATTATATGAACAGTCTGCTTCATAATCAAATACCATCTGTCGCTACATCTGAACTTGTTTTCAACATCTGTGCGTTCTGGTCTTAACAAAGCTTTAAAAACTAATTCAAAAACTTTCACAGATCACTGACTAAATATGTACATTTACCATCTTTCATATTGGTTTAAAATATTTCTTCTATAGCTGCATCCCCTTGGCTGGGAATAGTTAAGATGTATACACTGAGTTGCTTTATTAAGCTTATTTTCTAATGGCCTTGGGTAGCCAAGTGCAAAAGAGGGACACTTGCTCAGGCACCGAGAGGACCCATCATATTCTTTCTTGGTGCCAATACAGTCCCTTTCTGCCAATGAGAAACCTGAAAGTTGATCAGCTACCATACCCCAATTACTCAAAATGACACTACAGATAAAACTGCAACCAAGGGGAGAATCAACTGTATGGCTTATATGCTGCTAAAGTGTGTCTGAACAAATGGTGAAGTAAAATCATGAGAGCCCTCAGGAGGATAAGTACGTTGTTACTTTGCACATGCTTCAGAAATGTGAAGTACATCTTTACAGAACTTTTGGCCAACCCCCTGGCAGATGTTGACCAGTTTTGCTTATGTATACATCAGTTGCAGAACACTAAAACAGAGATTGGAAATTTTAATTTAGTCAAGGCAGTTGGGCTAAAATGATGGCTTTTGTTGAAACCATTAAATAGAGCTGCCTAATGAAGTACAGTACAGCACTGGCAAACTGAGCCCTGATGAGATGCAGCAGCTTCCAAACTGCAGCCTGCAAAAGGGAAGAAGGAAGCTTGCAAGTCTTTAACTAAAGTGGAATGGCGACAGCCCTTGTAAAGCTGTGCTTGATTTTGTGTTTGAGGGCAGATGCACTTGTACATTATGGCCCTGACATTTTAACCATTAGTTGGAAATGTGCCGTTGCAGTTCCTGCCATATATTTCTCAATCCTATTTGTTAGAAAGTGAGCTAATAGACAGTGTGATGAAGTGATCATAAATTCACTTTCAAAGGGCATTTGGGTTCAGAGCCTAAAGATTGAATATGGCAAATTCTTAGGCATGGGGAAGAAGGTGGGGAACGGGAGGGTCATTCTCACTGATGGATTCAGTGATTGATTCCACTACAGAACTATATTTGCCCTTTACTTGGTTGTTTAACACAGAATAGCTATAATAGGTTCCTGATCCATTATTCCTCTTCTTCCTAGGGTCACTATGAAGTGAAAGAAAATATAACCTTGGCTGTGATAAAATAAACTTTAGCATTATTAGGTGTTTGGAAATTGGAAGGTGTCTGATTGCTTTATATAGGATAGACACAAACAGACACACACACACACAGAGTTATAATATAATCCTCCATGCTACCTCTGACAAATGGTTATTACCATTCAGTATTGGTTTTTTGCTCGTGCAGTAATATGGTGTCATGCAAGTCCACACAGGCTTGAAATTCTTCTTATTATACATAGCCTTCCAAAAATCACATGCAGAATGCTGCTCTTTTAATGGTGATTAACAGCATTTTTTTAAAGATAGGTGGCTTAGAACAAAATTTGCTTTGAGAGAGAAAAAAATTATCTGAAAGGCAAGATGAAAATGAGTGTTTTAGCACAAGGCAGCCCCAAAATATTTTCAATAATTAGAAGAGACTTATGTTCCATTTCACTGTTTTATGTGTTATATAGTATAGAGCAAGTGCCACTGTAGTTAAGTGTTTGTCAGCATTTCCCTTGTAAAATCCTGGTTTTCCAGAGGGTTGCTATAATTTGCCAATTCCAAATCGCACTGGGCTAACACTCACTATCCACATTGTCAGCCCAGATGCAAATTTCTGTTGTTGTTATTACCAAAAATGAAATCAAGTGAAGCTGCTGGGTTTTAGTTCATGGCAAAATATGATGGTTGAGAAGCGGGGGATGGTGGTGGCTTGTGTGGTTTTTTTTTCCCCCTTTTGCTCCTAGTTGGGATTTTGGTGCTGCAATGGTCTGATTAAAATGGGTTTTTTTGAAAGTGATGCGAAAGGATATTATTTTGTACACCCCAAAAAACAAGTGACATATAGAGGGCTCAGGGAGGGAAGAGGGCAGTGTTCTTATCTGGTACAACTTACTCCCAGCCAGGCAGTTGGTATCCAGGGGTACACCTGCTCACCCTATTTCAGGTTTGGGTTCTGCATCATAAAGGCCTTAACAGGTTAAGTCCATTAAGCTTCTGAATCCTGCAAGAAAACGCAAAAGTAGTTGACTCAGCTGGAGCAACTCCTGTGAGGCACAGGAACAAACCCATGTCTCCTCCTCCCAGACTTTGGGGCCAACCTTTGGGGTCCCTACAGGACCTTATAAACAGAACCACGAAGAAGGTCATCTAATTGTTCTTCAACATCCCCAAAACCTACAGGATCCTACAATGGGCATAGTGAGAGCACAGGACGTCAGGGCTGCAGTCCCTAATGTTCTCTGCTTGGCAACAGAGCAGAGAGGTGCCTCTTCCACTTCAAATTAATTAAAACTATTTTCCAACTTAAAAAAATTCTGAAGAATATTTGTCCTCTTAATGATTGAGTCTTTTGCTATTTAACACCTGCTTAGTTTTGTTATATTGGAGAAGGCTGTACTGAGATGTTCTTGGCTGCTTTCCTCTGTGGATGTAGCCCTCCACCCCTGTGAAGCATAAGCATGTGAATTCAGACGCAAATCAGATTTACACCAGTGCAGGAATATATTATAAGTGGAGAAACAGGCCTAAAGTAAAAGCCTTGCATTGAGGAGGAGTGCACTTGTAGATGTTTATAAATCAAGATGTTTTCTGCAAGTAAAGAAATGGGGAGTCCCTAGGTGAGCGGTTGTTACCAGCTCTAGGGAAGCTAAAAGCTGGTAATCATACACTCCAGCTGTCTGGAGAAATACAAATTAGAGAATATGTTCATATCACTTGGAAGATACCCACAAATCTTTTGGTACTTTTAAATCAGCCAATGTGACTTGCAGAGCTAGCAGTTGGGGAGTTTCTCTCGCTGGGTGGGTTGGGATATGGCTAGTGATATTTTTGGTGCTCTGGTCTGAGACCAAGGTCAGCAAAAGAGACGAGGACATTAGTAGTGCTACATCAGCTTACCTCAGGTGAGGCTTCAGTCTGTGCACAGTAGCAGCAGGTTATTTTTATAAGCCATTGCTCAGGTACCTCCTCCAAGGTTGCACTAATCAGAGCTACCCCATATACCACATCAGCACAGAAAACATGGTCTGTATTAGTCTGTTTTCCCCATCTGGAAAAATTCTCAGGTAGATTCCACTTGAAAATAGAGGTCAATTCCCTGTCTATTTACTGTTGAGTCAGAATGCCACTTTTATTCTATCCAAGCCCCAAATTTCCATATATTGATGCATTCCACCACAAAATTCAAGGTTCAGATCAGAGGACCCCAGCTAAATGCCAAGATATTTCCACACAAAAGAAAAACTGGATTTTCCCTCTATGTAAGGCACACAGCAGATAAAGCCAATAATACCTTATCTCCTCCCATGGCTTCCTGGCCAGAAGCAGCAGCAATATATATTAAGATATCAATTGACTGTTTATAGGATTAAGTAAGGAATAGCTGAAATCAGTCCTTGCTTTTATTTGAGTTTAATTCATCCACTCAGAGATCTGTGTGGTAACCACCTATAATAAAGCAATAATAGCAATAACAATAGAGCTTTGCACTTTTACAGCATCACTACTGAAAGTTATCTGTGTGCTTCATAAACATTACTCTTGCATCCATTCCTTCAATTCCTTCACTTTCTCAGCATCTTTATCTGTAGAATCTGCAGTAATATGATAGCATGGACGGCCTTACAAATAAACTAAGGCAAGCTGTTCCTTCAATAAAATACAGAAAGAGTTATATGTAAAGTTATATGAAAAAAAGTTATATGAAAAATATGAGGGAAATTCAGTAGCCTAGAGATGGTATATATTCATTTTGCTAACATATGATGTGCTCAGTTGAGGCTAAAAGAAAATCCATACATTCTGCTAGGTTCACTGCTATTCTTGCATTAAAGGAACATAAATCAACATGCGCCACTCATCATGTTGGGTTTCTGAGACATAAAATGAAGAGGAAGAAAAATATCAGTGAAGAAAGTTTGGAAAGACATGGATTTTGTTTCTTTAGAACAGATAATATTTTCTAAAATCTCAGTCTTATGAACACATATTTCACATGTGAGTAACTCACAGCCCTGAAAGGTAGCAGGAGATGTAATCATGGGGCTGCAATTTGAAACTCCCCAGAACAGCAGGGCTCCCTTCGCCTAGGGTTATAGGGCAACTAGCTCACTAAGCACAGTTATGAGACAAATAAGAAATACTAACAAATACTGACACAGTTATTGTATTCACTGTCTTGAACTGACTTCAGAACAAGGAAAGAAGATGCTATTTTCTCCTGGAAATTCATCCCTGGAATCTTAGTCGGTTTCTGGTGGAAAACTTCCTAGAGTGAAATTCCCTCCAGGTGGATAGCAGCGCAAAGCCCATATAGCACTAAGCTTGTGGTAATGGCTTCTTCTATTTCAGTGCTTTAATACTACTTTAACTTTCCTTTAAAGTGAAAGGCAAACAAAATTTAAAAGACGAGGATAGCACCTGAGAATGCATAAAATTATGCAAGCAAGCAGATTTGGGAAAAAAATGCACAGTAAAGAGGAGTTTTGTAAATGGAAAGGGCTTCTAAGCAGGAAAATCCCAATGCTCCATCAGTATCAGAGGCCTTTCTCCTCATGCACTGCATTAAGTTTGAAGATTCTCTCAACAAAGAAGCTGTTCCCTCTATAACTAAGTGGCCATTTCCTTTGCTGGGAAAATCCAAGTTTTAATCGAGCATGATGAAATACTGGGAGGGGCATGGGTAGCAGAGGGAAAGGGAACAGGCAGTGGACTCCAATGGAGGACCAGGACAGATAAAAAATCTGTGATCTGTGCCTCAACGTCTCCATCCATAAATTACCAGCAGTAGGAAGTATCTTCCTGTGCTAAGTGTATTGAGAGGGGCTCTGTAGGTATATATCAAAACTACTTCTTCTACTTCTAGCTATTACCTTCTCAGTAATTTCATTCTGCCCTCCCCCTTTTCTCAGCATGACAGTGCCTGTAGCATTAGCCCAGTAATTGGATATTTTCGTGCCTCAAATTCACTGGTATTTAATTTTTATATCATTCTCAGAACCTATCACATATTTGTTTTGATTTATTCAATATTGATCCTTTCTCTGACTTTCGAGCAGCTATCACCTTCCCCGCCCGTTCCCAGGGAATCTGCCAAGCCAGCAGTTTGTGATTTTGTCATAATACATGTGTTTCATTTGCCGAGTGGCTGTCACAAGCATCTCACAAATGTTACATCCCCTCTTTTTATTCACACATTCTGTATATTCAGTGTTCCCAGAGATGGGCTTTTCTTGTGTGGAGAAGCAAGGCTTTTTGTATCAGTTTGCAGGATACAAATCTAAACCTGTTTTAGCAGAGAAAGAGGAGCTTTATTTTTGCTGGATTTGAATAAATGCTCTTATCTGGCTTTCCACAATACATGATGCACACGAGAGCAGAGAAAAGACAGCTGACTGGGGTGAACCCAGGGCCACATTTTCTGAAGTGTCAAGGTGGCTTCAGCAGGTTTCACTTTGTTAGCAGCCTCTCGCATTTTTGCTTGCTCACGGTACACAAACAAGTCCCCATTTCAGAAATCCAGTGTAAAACATTCAAAACTGCTTTCCCCAAATCTAGTCTTTGTTTGTTCTGTGTCTCACTGCTGCGAGTTTTCTATAGCATGGCCATGAGAAGAAGGCCAAATATCACTGGTATAAATATTTTACTTTTAGGAGTTACCCTCTTCCAAGGAAACAAAGCAAAGCCCATACCAAGCTATGCTAAGAGCACAGCCAGCAGGCCAAGGGAAGTTTTCATCCCCTTTTATTTAGGCCCATCTGGAGTATCATCTTTCTCAAGTCTGGAAGTCAAGGAGGATATTGAGAAACTGGAAAGATCCCAGTAGAAAGAGATCAGGATCATCAACATATGAGTGCTGAAGAACACAACAGGTTCTTATTTAAGAAGGTGAAGAAGAGGCTGGAAAGGGAGGTCTCTAGTCAATATCTGAAGGGTAGTCACAAAGGTAGTGTTTGAAGGGTAGTCACAAGGACAACCGAGCTGCTCTTCTTGGGAGTGACAGACAGTAAAACAAGGAGTAATAGCTAGTGCCTAAAGATTTTTTGCTTTTCATGTATATATTTTTATATATTTGTAGCTCTGTAGATTTTTAACATATAGATGTATAGTTTCTAGCATTTACTTACCCTTTAGAATAGTAGATTACCCTTTCTAACACATGATGTCACATTCTTGAAATTCTATTTAGTCTTATTTTCAAGAAAAGAATGTCTAACAAGGACATCTTGTTTTACACCAGCACTTGGGAGACATAACAAAATATAGGGCGAATGGAATCTCTCCAATAGGACAGGTCCCAAAGTGAGTTTCCAGGACAACTGGTCTCCTATTAGACATACTTGCTAGATATACTAATTAATTAAACTTACAAAATGTTGATAATCTGATGCCACTAGTACGCATAGCTATATTTTGTGGACCTGAAAAATTCATTAAAGAACTGCTCTTTTCATCAACCACTTCAATGTTGTTTGGAAAGCTTTTCTTTCGATTCCAGGAAACATAACCATGAGCTGTGGCTCAGAAGATTCAGAAGAGACAATAAGAACACTTACACACTAGAGTCAGTTCCTAGTGCAGGAAAAAGCTACCTAAGAGCTGGTATCTCAGTCCATGGAGGCTTTCAAGACTCATCAAGAAAAAAAAAAATCAAAAAAACAGATATGACATTATCTGCCCAGTTACTTATAGCTGAGCCAGAGGCTGAACAAGATGACCTCCCTCACATTTCATACTTCCATGGTCAAAAAGTGTTATGAAAGTTCAAAGGAGCTTTTCAAGGAGCCCTTTGAGAGCATACATATATACACACTAACAGAGGGAGAAATCAAACAGGGCTTCCAATACAAACAGCATCTCAAGATATTCTGCCATCAAAGTTAAGCTCCTGTGATCTCCACAGTCATTTGGGATGTGAAGAAGGGTAGTATATAGAAGTCTGAGAAAAACAGTCCTTGTGTTGTTTACACTTAAATTTTTAGTCTTATCTCCCTAAAAAATTCTAGTACCACTTGGGAAACCCCCAGCTTTCTGCAGAAGAAACTGCCGTCTTCCTCCTAGTTCTTCCCTAAACCATTTCTTTCCTTTAAACTGTTTTCCCTTCTTGTGAACTTGCATTCTTTCTAATTCCACATCCTGATGTTATTTGGGTTTTGTTTCTATTCTCTCAGGAGCATGCCATCTTGTGTAAACCCGAGATCTGGCTCCTTATCTCCAGTAATTTCCACTCTCAGCAGCCTCAGAAATAACTGGTTAATTAGAGGCATATGCTTGGGGCCTGTGTCCATTTCCACAGTTTATGCCGTATCACTCATGGTGGAAAAATCTATCCTTTTCTATGGAGAAAAGCCTTTTGTTTGTTGTACCACCCCAGGCAGCTTACAGGGTAAAAGATGGTTTTGCACAGGGAAATTCAGAGATGGGACAGACTTTTGCATGGATTCTTTTCAGTAAGCATTTCGCTGCATTACCATTTCTGCTATCGCGTCCAGTGTCACCAGGGAACGGTTCAGCATAAACACCTCCTGAGGAACTGTTCCAGAGCTTAATGCCAACCTGAGACAGCTGCTGATGCTGAACAACATCATCAAGGGCCCACTGTCCCTTCCTGCCACTCCTCCTCCTTCACTACCAGTGAAAGAACTATGAAAAGACCAAGAGCTGGTGTACAGCCAACAAGAACTAAAGATCTTGCAGCTGGTTGTACCACCTGTGCCTTGTGAAATTCCAGCCAAAACAACGTCCCCTCCCTCCCCTCAGATAACCCCTTTATTAGAGAGAAGGGCATCCCATTTGATAACTTTATAAGCGGGAGGGGCACATGCACAGCAGCAGGTATGGAAGGCAGTCGCTCCTGCTGAGGCCAGTGGCTGTGGCCACTGCTTGCCCGTGTTTTGTGGGTGTGCTGGGCCTCCCAGGGTGAGCTGTCGCGTACGCTCAAATCCACACGCAGTGTGTGCAAGCCGCATTGTGCCAGATATATATAGCTGTTCAATGCCACCCTGCTGAGCCAGTGCCAGGACAGATCACATGGTGCCAGCTTTATTTGGGCTGGTTTGAGGGAGATGTACAGAATCCATGAGTGAAAGCGCTGATACATGCGACTCTGACACAAAAGGAAGAATCCTTCACTTAGGGCCATAGAGCAAATCCAGTGTTCTGGATTCCCCCGTTAATACCAAAGAGCATTGTCGTGTGTAGTCAGAGCACATTGTCTCAGAGCACGTTCTGCCACACAGCTCTGAGGGGAAAATTTTGCTTGAAGAGTGCTAGAAATGGGTCTGTAGCCATTAGCTGATAACATTCTTTGAGCATCAAAATATCACACCTATTTGGTTTTATCTTTTACTAGCAACTAATGTTTTATTAATAATGTTTATCTTAACTGGACTAGAAATGGCAGAGGAACAGCTAAGACAGAAATTACGCATCTTCAGTCCGTCTCAGTCACATATCTATTTCGATTTGTGTGTTTCCACATGTAGCATGAGCTTACACTCTTGTCCTTGTCCTTGACCATGTCGTCGTTTAGATTCAATACTGGTGGCTGCTAGAGAGAAAAAGACCCTAAATAAGCATGACTGGATACAACCAGAGGATTAGTTGCTGTGATTACAGTGCACGCCCTGGTGACTAAGAGAGAGGTGAGACCTTATGTTTTGTGAATGCTTGGTCTGAAGGGAAGCTCCTGATGCCAGAAGTAGTCCTGCCTTCAAATACATAACTGACCAGCTTTGACTCTATTCAGTGAAGGGCAGCAGCATTCATATACAGCCACTCATGAGAAAATATCAGCATTTCAGCGTTTTTATCCAATTAAAAACATCTGGCACTAGGGTGATCCAGCTGGCAGCCCATGGCTCCATACCTAAGTTGTGGAATGGCTGTACCCATGGTTACCTCAGCAGAGACCAAGAGCAGCTGCTAGAGCAGTGCTGAAGCCTGAGCACCTCTGCTGCATTCCTGCATCTCTGCCCAGCTGAGGGTTTCTAGACATCCCCTGGAGGCAGGACTGCTCCCCTGGGCACAGCTGGATGCTCAGAGGGTGGGCATTTCTTCCTCCTGACCTACAGCAGGGAAATGTGGGCTAGAGGCAGGAGCACCAGCTCCTCTACCCAAAAGTTATAAGTTTGTCCTGTAGGGAGTAGCTGGAAATCGATGGTCTATTGCTGGTCTATGGCTGATCTTCTATTGAAGGTCACCGAACATTGTACTTGAAGCAGTGGCAATATTTTAAAACAATCTTTCAAGACAGAAACTGCTTGGCAGGAGGATTTCATTTTGCACACTAAGTTCTCTATAGCAATTTCTGCCACAGAATTTGTACTCTACTCTGTTGACTCCTCAGGGTGGTACGGAGAGGAAATACACCACGACCTTCATCAAAATAAGAAGTACTATTAATACAAGTCCTATTCTTTCTCTGCTTTCCTCACAGAGTTAAGTGAGGCTCAGGAATCATCAAATTAAATGGCTGGGTCAGCTTAATGTAATAAATCTATTAGTTCATATCATCATATATTTGATTTATACTACCCCAGACAATTACTAGCATGTCATTTCTTTGTTTAGGGATTTTTAATTTGAAAGTGTTCTAATCCTTAGTGTCAGCTGTTCCTGGTGGGTGATGACATATCTACTGTGAGTGAAACATTCTGATGACATATAGAGTGTAGGAATCAAATGTCATAAGCATAAATATTTAAGCAATAAGACATGACAGGTAGAGCATTTCTTGGCGATTATCACACACCTCGGGTGGTGTTATGATGAGGCATTTGTCCAAAGGCCAACTGATTTTAACACACTAAAAGTAGCATGATTGCCTGGAAATGTGCTACTTGAAGTGTCTTGACATTTTTCCATTCTCTTGATGATTTCTTCATTTTCCAATGGGACCCCCAAGGAATTACTATTTCCTTCAAGACAGGTAAAGATTACACCTTTAAAATATCTCAGCACTCGAAGCTACATGGGAGCCTGAGAGAAGATGGACCTGAACCTTAATGGACAGCATTCACTACCCACATTCACAGTCTGAATGTTGCTTTGAAACAGCTGGTCTGTCATTTCCTACAATAATAAATGCTTTCTGAACCAAGAAGACAGAGTCAGTATGGCAATGAGGAGCCGAGTAATTTCTTAAGCAACATTCAAGCTACAGACAACTTTTGAGGAGAAACCACCACATCATCTTCACTTAGAAGATGCTTTCTGTAGTTCCTTGCTCTGGTTTAATAGCATCACCTTTTCTTGGAGTGATATAAGGCAATGCTGTGAAAAAAAGAGGGGTTAGTATTGGATGAAAATATGTCAAATACATATTTAATCCTCAAAGTTACAGCTTCACATATTTCATGCAATACTACCGAAAGCCATGCTGAGATAAACCAGCCTAGCATCGCTACAAGCAACCAGACTATTCACACCTCTGGAGCTCAAGTCTCAGGACTTGTTTCATTTCTATCTGAGCTGGATTATGTTAAAAAGAACACTATACAGAAAAATAAATGTTGTGAACCTTCAATGCCTCTAGTAATTTTTACCTATTTGCTTGCTGTGAAAGACAGGAAACATACGGAGAAATTTGCCAATTTGGCCAGATCTGCACCATCCATGGTGATTTCTGCTGTGATCACAATACCTCGCCTTTTTGCATAAATACTTGGCTGGGCTTAATACAAATAGGTGGAAGAATATATATACACATCTAGTGCACCTCACTGGGGAAAACAATGGGCCACATTCATAGTACGAAATTAAGAGTTGCAATGCGAATTTTAGGCAAAACTGACTCCCTCAGCAACTCAGTTCCTTGGCAATGTGCAAGCAGAGCCTGGTTTTAATTTCATGGACATTTAAATCATGCTTAACTTTTAGGTTTGGATTGGAAGGAAAATGCCACATCTTTTTCTTTTGCCTCCACCAACAACAGAGATCACTGAAATAATTAAGAATAATGGCAGTAGCCATGACAGTATTTTGTTGTTCTAGATGAGACACTGATGTTTCTATGGATGACTTTCTGCCTAGTGCTAAGGTGTTACGGTGAACCCCTTTTTTTGTGAAGAAAGAACCATTCTCTCTGATCTGGCTGCAAATCTCTTACTTTTCCTTCCTCACCTGTAGCTCCGCAGCAGCTTCAGCTCCAAGGTTCAGGTTTGTTCCTCAGCCTACAAAATCTGGCAAAAGCACTCAGCTTTAGCAGCATTTAACATTCAAATCACAGGAAAGCCAACAGGACCATCTCATGCAATAAAGTAACAGAAAAATTCAGAGATGGAAAAGACACCAAAAAAGTTTTCTTTGTGATCATTGTTTAACACTGTAAGTAATGAAATATTAATGAAAGTATGCTACTTTCATTTTGTGAGCATTTTAATTCAATTAAAAATAAATGTATCTCCTTGGCTCAGTGGATATACTGATATTCAGCACTGCCCTTAACTTAGTTTCAACAGCATTTAAACCCAGCACAGCACAAAGTACAGTGACTGAAACATAGCCCCCAGCTAACATTGTTAACTCTTGAAGTCCCAGTGGCTCGATTCTGTCACCCTGCTGAACCAACACGGCCTCTCCCAGGGAGTATTGGCTGTGCAGTTTAACTTGCAGGAGCAGTCATTTATACTCAGTGTGTTAGCAAAGATATCTTGCACTGGGGCACTGTTTCCTTGAAAGGAAGTAATTTCAGAAAGACTTAGCAGGCCTGCATGGGCCTGAATCTGCTAGCATGCCGTGATTTGGTTAAGTAATATATCTGGGAACTTCATGTCACATAATGTAGAGCTATTCTTTTATTGCGCTGAAAGAGCTGTTTTAGATTCCCTCTGAGCCCATAGGCCATGTCTTCCTGATAATAAGAGTGTTATCAATGCTTTAATATTGAACTCAAATCTCTGCGTGAGAGAGCATCTAAGAGCTATTACTCAGCGCTGAAAGCAAAACCCAACTGTTCTGAATGGGGAGGAAAATGCCAATCTGTTGACAAAAAGTTAAACAGAGGTGAAATCTAAACTCTGGCCAGCATTTTACAGCCTTAGCGCATTGTTAACTTTTCAACTTATCTGTCAGGAATAGGAAACTAATGTTTAAAAACAATGTATTGCTTTTATGAGCAAGGTCAGCATTTGTTAGATTTCAGGGTTATGCTGAGCACAATCAGCCAGGGATACACAGAAAGAATTGCTTCAGCACCCATGGCATGAGGTTTTCCAAAAGTTAAAATGTGCAAACCAATTTCATTCCCCTTTTTTCCATGCAACCAACCCTGCTCTGACATTTTTGTTTAGCCTCTGCTTTCACATGTGGTAGCACAGGCTACAAGATGTTAACATTTCTCAGAAGGGGCTGTGGAACAAACCCCAAGTCAGAGAAATGGCTGCTGAATTTAGCTTTTGGGGAAGCTTGGGTTCAGGGTCACTCTGCTCTCTTCCAGGGGCGAGGTCCAGATTTGCGCGTCTGCCCCTTGGACAATGCCAGGCTTTGTTCGAGCAGCAAAGCATCCTTGCTCAGCCATGCAGTTCCCAAGGAGCTGTGTAGGTAAGATAATACAGGGGAAGTGGAACAGAGAGTCATTCTCTGCGAGAGAGAAACAGAGATCTTGTTCAGAAAACATGGCTCAAGGGTGTTTTCCCTATATGCTTTTATATTAAATAATCCCACCCCGTACACTCAGAAAGGATTTGATCCATGAAGCAACTGTATGGACTAGCAGATCATGGGGTCATTAGACACAATCTGTGTGCAACGTCCACTGCACAGCAAACTGGCCAACAAGATAGAAAAAAATAGTTTAATGCAAAACAAAGAGCTTCTAAAACATCTGCAGTGTGCTGCCACATTAATGGATTTGCTTTCCTGACAGACACATCCCCTCTCTTTCCTTGGCAGTAAACAGGTGGGCAAGATTTACCCGTTTTTGCAAGCAGTAAAAAACACCATGAATGCCAGTTTAGGTGAATTTGGGCGGAAATCTCAGTAACGGAGAGGTATTTTTTAACATTCACATTGAAACGAAATTTATTTCTCATAGAATTAAGAATATTTGTGGGTTATATGCAAATAGGCAAAAATTGCTTCTGTGAAAAAAGAAACACAACACAGTATGATTTATCAATCTCATAAAAGAGCTGAGAAATTGCAAATACTCAAAAATTACCAGATTTTGAACAGGTTGTAGACCCAGGTTTTCTTACAAAACATAATACTTAAATACAAGTATTAAAGGCATACAAAACCAAAAAGGAACAACAGGTCTCATAAACAATCTGGGATGAATTATTTGACCAGTTCTAGTTAAAGTATATTTTGTACCTTCTGGCCCATGTGCTTGGAGACTTCCCAGCTTGTTTTAATCTCTCTAAGCAAATGAGAGCCCTCAAGGCTCATTAGGGATATTTACACAGTTCTTAAATGGAAAAAATAGATCTAAAAAAATGAATTCATAAATCAACTGATATGGGGTATGAATGGGAAGTTATGTTTAAAACGGTTTCCAAGTCTGCTACCAACATGGACTTCCCTGGGTCTACTTAAAAAAATAGCCATGGGGAGAAAAAGACAGAAATGGTGAAAAGAAAGAAAAAGAAAAGAAGAAGAAAAAGAAGAAGAAAAAGAAGAAGAAAAAG
>VWYI01018736.1:220462-246128 GCA_013399455.1 Anthoscopus minutus
AAAAAGAAAAAGAAAAAGAAAAAGAAAAAGAAAAAGAAAAAGAAAAAGAAAAAGAAAAAGAAAAGAAAAAGAGAAAAAAAGAAAAATAAAAAGAAAAAGAAAAAGAAAAAGAAAAAGAGGAAAAACTATAGGAGTTAAGGCTAGCATTCATGATAAATCAGAGATAGCAGAGTCTGTAAAAAAACCATAACTACAACTCAGAGAAGAAGGGAATCTCAAGGCCTTTGATTTAGACTTGACTCTCCACGGGCAGCCATTTTTCTAATCATCTCATTATTTCTAAAATAAATATAATGGCAACTTCTTTTTGCCCCAAGTTATTGGTTCTATTTCTCTAGGTATGGGATATCTCTTCCTGTGGATGTACACTTCAGGGGTTATTAAGGGAGAGAGACAGGGACCCTTGTTATATGGGACAAGAGGAGCATTTACAATCATATTGATCTCCCAGACATGCAGGTGCAACTACTCATGGCCAGCCAGTTCCTGCCATCCATATACACATGTTCCTTTGAATGGCAGATTGTACCTACCCACCCATCCCAAAATAACATCTATCTGATTAGCATAGCACCTGGGCTATCCACATTTTCCAGTGCTGAACCACTTCTTGGAAAGCAGGGCCTTGCTTCTAGAAAGGGGAGGGAAAAATTGCAATAGAGGTTATAAATTGCCAAGTGGCCAATTCAAGTGATGCATGTGAAAGGAGAGGATCTTCTCATCACATTTCTTCCTAGACCCTGCAATTCTGTCAGCAGAAAATGGGGTCCTTTTCAACCTAAAGCAGGTTTCAATCTATCCTGCTGTATGCTTCCTTATAAACACGTTGCTCCAAAAAAGAGAGCTCTACACTGATCCCTTTGTATCTTGGAATGCTGAACTGAAGGCTGAGGAGGAGGCATTTTGTGGTCAGTGACACCACAGCTGAGGTTGTCAGCTCTGGTGGTCTCAGATGCATGATCAGCTTCAGCTAAATCAAGAGGAATCATGCATGCATACCCAAATGAAAAGTCAGCCTTGCATCCATGGTGTGCACTCTGCATAACAGCCAAGATACATTTTTCTGAGTGAGACAAAAGTTAGAACAGACTTTGAAATTATAATCCCATCAAGTATTGCTGACTAACTGAGCAGCATTTGCTTGGGGTATTCAAGATTATACACAAATATTCTTCAGAGCTGTAAAACATAGGCTAAGCATCAGAAGCTCTATCTTGAGGGTTCATCCAGTCTTCAACAGTGTATTTTTTAAAAAATCACACATTTCCAATAGCATGTGAATAACAGGATACAAATATAACATTGTTCAGCATTAACTATTAAGCATGGCCTGCAGCTGTACCACCTGGAACTCTGATCTTGACAGCTCTCACAAGTTACAAAATACTTGACTCTGGCCAGAACTTGGACAAAAATCCTCCAAGGAAAATATAAATGCTACAGATTTTTGCAATTCAGTAGGAGTTTGTAGTGTTTGCAGTGTGTTGTTCTTGATGGCTTTTAAAGGCTCTTTCACTTCTTTGGGTCAAGGTGTTACCTGCCACATTCCTCCTCAGTTATGAAATGACCTCCCACTTCTCTAAATTCTCCTCTATGGTTTCCACATGACACTTGAATTTTCCAAGGCTAAATTATCAGGCACTGTGGCTGTGTGATCTCAAACAGTTGCTGCTTTTCATTCCAAAGGTAACTACTTTGCCACAGAGGGTAAATCCCTTCCCACGGATGTAAAGTCTTTAGTAAGTTCCTTGGGATCCTTTGAGATGACATATGCCTGAAACATTGTTTTTAATATAGTACTAGAATTCAAATAACAATTATGTCAATCAAAGATGGCAATAAGAAAAATGTCTGCTTTTTGCTATCTATTTCTCTGTCTTACCCCTTCCTACAAAAACCACAGTTTGAACTCATCTGAGTTAGACACAGGGCTTCACCTTTATATTATCTGAAAGCTGGAAGTGGTTTTCCCTCCAAATAGTCCCTTCAAAAGTTTTTGAGCTTCATGTCTGTTTCCTCAAAGAGTTTTCAGTGGGAGAAGCAACACTCAAATCCTTTCCTTCATTGACAGTGATTGTTTTCCCTGCTTCCCTTCCCTCCCTTGGCCTTGTGGTGAAAACTCCCTGGGACTGTTCTAAGGAAATTCTGTTATGTGCTGAACATTTACCAGCTGACAACAAGGTCGGGTCAGGTGTTTGATACCCAAGTCTTTGCATGCAATTCTCAGGTAGTATTACAGGTAGCTGAGGCTCAGCACATTTTGAAGGGTTATGATGAAGAAGCTCCTTTACTTGTCTAAGCTCCTTCTCAGTATGATTTTTAAAGAGGCAGGTGGAATTTTATCCCTAATTCTATGGTGCTCATGGTCAAACTTGGAGGTTACTTTTGGTGCAACTAAAAATTGTGAATAAGCAATGAGTGGCTTTGTCAGCCCAGAAAGGTGATAGTCAATAATATCTGTCAGTGGTAACGTATTCTATGAAGTTTTGATATTTTCCACCAGATTTCTTCTCTGATGTTAGCAGATCAATCCCCGTTCTCTAAATCTTCTTAAAACCTCAAACGAGTGCTGCTTTCAACTCTTGAAAGAAAAAGCTATCCACTTTCTAGTTTTTTCTTCTATGTCCAGAAAACAGTCCAACAGAAGCTTCTTAAATCAACGAGAAGCTTCACTTGGGATTAGAGTATCAGTCAGTGGATCTGGCAAGACCGGAGTTAAATTACATTTCAAAACAACATTTTAAATACTACAATCATCATTTCTGAGTCTGTTTGCACATATTTTGGTCTGTTTGGTCGTCTTTTAAGCTCAAAACCTTGCCGCGGCTGCAAAGTCGCCGTCTTCAATGTAAATACAATCTCAATATTTTCCAACAGAGGGAAAATAAGAAGAAGAAGGAAAAGCGGAGGGGGAGAAATAACTTTCCAAACGGCAGTGGCGGCTTTGAAAGCGATCCGGCGGGCAGGCTCTGGCGGCCGCTAAACCAGAGGCTCACTGACACCCAGCGGCTGCGGCGGAGAGCGCAGCGCCCGCCGGCCCCGCCGGCACGGAGCGCTGCGGGCGGGCAAGCGGGACGGCTCCGCAGGCAGCGGGCATGCCCTGCGGCTTAAGGAAAACTTTTTTGCTTCATCTCAGAGACTTCTACTCTTCACTTATTGCTCCCTTAGCCACGGCAGGATGAGCGGTTCTTGAAAGGCGCTGAGCACCCGTCTCTCCCTCTCCCGGCTCCCGGTACCTCTCTGGTGCTTTCAAAGTCCGAGGGTAAAAATTAGCCCTCCTTTCATGCCCAGCAAGGAAAATTATGTACACGCCACACTGCAGTATTTTGGTTCCTAAAGTCTTTATTTTAAAAAGATTTAATGCCCCAGAGAACAGTCATCTTCTTAATTCACACAAATAACCATTTATGCACAGACGGGAAGAATATACCCTATAGCTGTAGAGCCGTGGTGCTTCTAATCACCCGAGGGGGTGGGCCCCTGGTTAGGAGAGCTAAGACATTTCAGGGAAATAGCTACTGATCCGAGAAAAATACAGAACTATTTTATGATATACAAAAAAATACAAGAGTATTTTATTATATACAAAAACCTCAGGAGGCAGAGGCCAAGAGAAGGAAAAATACTTAAACAAAATATTCAACCTCCAACTCTGAATACTATAAAAATGGGGCAAAATAATTGCACATAGAACAGTGGAAGCAGTCACAGAAGACGAATATCCAGTGCCTTAAAAGAAGCCCATATAAGCTGACATTTAGTGTACAACACCTGAGCTGCTCCACTGAACATCCTCTAACTCTGAGGATATTCCTGGTTGAAAAAAAAAAGCTGTAGGCTCCTGGAGCTGTAGGACTGGATGCCCAACCAAGCATTTGTTGGTACATCTCCTGCAAAGACAAAAGGCATCTCCAATGTGAAGATGGGTGTAACTGCTTATGTCCAAGATTAACAGCCCCTCTTTACACAGTGCTTGTGGCTCATAGCAGCAACAAGCCAAGAGCTTTGCTTCTTTTGATATCAGGATTCTTGCCATGCTCAGCGCCACCGTTTTTGGATGCTTGATGAACATTAAAGGAAAAGCTAAAAATCAGTCTCACCACATAAACTCTTAGTTCTCACCTCCAATTTTGCAATCTGTATTCTTCTACTGGAGCAGTATGAGGAGGAATTTCCTACCTTATCTGAAGCTTGGGAGGGCTGTGTAGAAAAGATGCAGTTCTCATTTCCCCTGCAGTTTGTGTGTACAAGACAAAATATTAGGAATGTGAATTTCTGGTTTAAAAACCAGTTGTATAATCCTGACTAGCAACAGGTTTGTGGCCATTTACATCTCTTCAGCTGCCCACATGTTGATCACCCAGCAGCTGCAGTGCGGGGCACTTTACAGCACTAGATCATCCTTAGAGTAAATGGAGATCCCCCATTAGCAGCTGGAGGTGGAAAGTGTCTTAGAACAGGGCTGGGCTGGCCCAAGGCAGCCCAAAAAACTGCAGAAACATGCACTGGTCACAGGGTGCATTTGTTTTCCTTGCTTCTTGTTTGTTTCTTGGCTTCTCTTCAGGTGTTATATCAACTTTTGCAATCATCCAGGGAAGAGGTTTGCTCCTCCCACAAGATCTGGAGTGACAGCCCCATGTGTGACACTAATCTTTTGACAGAAAATTCCTTTAGTCTCTCTTCAATAAGCATCCCAGCAGGACAAGAGCATCTGGAGACAGTGCAATCTAGAAATTTTGACAGAAAAATAATCTAAAAAATGTGAGATGCAATCCTAAATTTAAAAGAATGAATTATTTTGTTGGGGTTTTGTTTGTTTTTGTAGAGAAAATAATTCCCTTGTTTTCTTCTTTAGCAATTTGCATTTGAATAGGTGGATCTGTTCTTTACATTACTTTTGAGAGCCTGCATTTCCCAAATTCCTATCACACCACTGGGCTTTCAAGGACAGGAGGAAAGCCAAAACATTTCCATCTAATGCAAACATGGATTACTGGAAGGATGTTCTCATTTTTTAAAAATGTACTAGGAGTAAGAGCCAGGTTTGCTAGCACCTTCCCTGCAAGCCATCGCTTCCTTGGCTTGCCACATGTCAAGAAAGAAAACCTCACCAAAAGTAAAGGGCAGAAGTTCCTGGAACGCCACAGCATGCAAAGAAAGATGAGAAAAGTGCTACAGGGAAGGCAAGCACACCCATAGCAGCTGCAAGGAGAGTAAGAACAGTGGCTGCAGCCTTTTCCCATCAATCTCCACTGTGTCAGCATCCTATTTTATCTGGGGAAGACCACCTCCAAGGTAAAAGATACAGTGCAAGGAGAGAAGATATTTGATACCTCATACAGTAGCAGAGTTGACATTTCAGCTGTGACTACCCCTAAGCAAATCCAAGTTTCCAAATGTCCCACATGTGGTTCCAGGAGGCGTCTTCATTTCCAGGAAGCAGACCTCTGTGTTAGCAAAACCAGTGTCCAAAGCACATCTTGCTTAGAGTCTCGATGGAAACTTCATGTCAATTTGAACCATTCTTGCAGCCAATGGACACAACAAAGCCCTGAGAAATGCTGGTGAGCTGAAAGTTGCCACTCTGTGTGTGTATACATATTTATTTTAATGTGTGTGTATATATATAAATGTTTTGCCTCCACTTAACTCTTCCTCTGCTCCCAAATTTTTGGATATCTGGGGATCTAGTCAAGTACAAAGTGAGAAATCTCAGAGCGTGCTGCTGATACTCCATCCCTGCAGAACTCATTACAGGCCAGTTGCTCTACTTAGGGTGAATTGGGAGGGGGATCTATTAGAGAGGAAAAGTACAGAGTAGAGTTAAGAAGCTTTCTTTTTCCTTCTAACTGCTGTCCTTTCATCTGCTCTCCTTCTCATGTTTCTGGGTTTTTTTTTCTTCTTCCTTCTCCTTCATCCTATGGAAGTGGCACTGAATGCCGATGAGATAATAAATGGTCCAACCCCAGGCAATCATTTGCTGGTAATTAGTTCAGCTACTGAACTTCTAAGAGTCATTTTTTTTCACCTGCCCAGCCAGAAAACTTGGGTGGTTAGCTACCCCATCACTTCCCTTTGGGGATGGGGAACTCAGAAGGTCAAGCACCTGAGCTCCTGGATACTCTGCAATCCCTAATTAAGCTTAGCCCTAAACTTGTATTTTATTTACTTTTTATAAGTAAGCCGAGAGCCAAGTGTTGCATGTCAGTAGGACCAAATCTGAGGTTTGCTGTAAGCTTCTGTGCACAATCACACCCAAGATCAGATTCAAAACAACTGGAATAGCACCACTTTAGGGAACTTGGGCAGGGATGTTTGAAATAGACAATTCAAAATTTGTCTTAGAAGGGAAGTTTAGAGAGGGAATTCATGGCATTTGGTTTAATGGGTCTGACAAGAAAGGTTCTAGCTTTCCCCTTTCGCAGGATACTCAGCCTCCTGGCTTCTCAGCTCCCAGCCTTGCAATGAGGAGATTGGTGGCCATAGAGCTGCTTAACCTGAAGCAAGCATCCTTGGAACTGAGGGTTCCAAGGCTGGATGCTCCAGAGTCACCCAAGTGATGGAAAAGCCCTGCCTCTGTGGCCCCTGGAAGCCCACCAGGTGAAGTGAGTGAAAGGATACTGGCATGCAGGAGGGCTTTCAGGGGAACTTTTGCCTGCATTCTGCCGCAGGGCCCCAAACCTGCCTGGTTCCAAGAAACACTCTGGTTCCAACAATTTAGCATTTTCTGACAAAGATCTCTTCCATCTGAGAATTCCTCTCTGATTCTGGTGTGCACTCAGAGGTTCAGGGGTGACCTCTGATGAACTGAGGGGAGATTTGGGTGTTTGGGTGTATAATTAGCTTCTTCATGGTGAAGCATGAGATAACCAGGTCTGCAGGTGAGGAAAAGGACTTCTGTGTAGGCAAATTAAGGGGAGTTTGTTCCCTCCCTTCTGATCATCATCAAACACAGAACATAAGATTAAATAAACCAGCTGTTTATCCGCTTTGGTACTGGCAATTCATGTTTGCTGCCTACTAGATTCAAAAATAAAGCACCCTGAAAACGCACGGAATTTATCAGGCAATGCTGCACTTTTTGAATCACTGAAGGAAGGACGTACCCACATTTCTTCCTTCACACAGGTCATCACCAGAAAGTTTTGTTTTAAATCTTCATTTCTTAATCCCAGGTTGTTTGGGGTTTTTTTAATTTCCCTTTTTCTCCTCTTAAAGTCACCTTGGGTGACAGATGTTACTAGACCTCAAAAGGGCCACTTGGATAAACAGGTAAATAATATTCATTAAATAGTACATGACAGCATATCTCACTCCTCTTTTTATCCATTCTAACAATACCAAATTCCTCATCCCTGAGACTCACATAAAGCCCATGACAGAGGGTTCACATTCAAACTCCAATCAGCAATTCACAGACTAAGAGAGAGCGATCTAGCTGATTTCATTAGGGACCTCCATATGGTGATGAAATTTATTCTGAGCCATGTTCAGGTCTTGTAGTTGTGGGCACCATACACAAACCCTGAGAGAAATGGAGATTTTTAAAGCTGATCTGGGAATTTACTAATATAGTTCCCACCGAAATAAATGGATACTATTTGTCCTCTGAATCTCAGTCATCCTAGAAGTCAGACAGAGTCCTCTATTCTGCATGTTTGTTTCTCAATCAAAATTTAGATAAACTCTTTCAGCTTTTTAAGTCTACAACAAATTCCCAAGATACACTTTTTAAGGCAGTACTTGTGCTGTTATATCCTGGAGGTAGATATATATTCTCCAGTTTTAATATTTTTAACCTACAAATTGTTCAGTTGGATTCAGTTTTCAAAAAGGTATAGTAAGAAACTTATATTCCCCAGTTCTTTGAAGCATGTAACAAATATACAATTTTATAGTACAGTATACATCACAAGTTTGTGTAGCTAGTTTTCAAAATAAAGTAACATTCCAGGTACATTTTATTTTTTCTCCCTACAGTTTGAAAAATAGATTGATTTTTTCCTTCAATTTTTGCCTGTATAAGTACAGTACTTGGGTTGTTTTGTTCTGTATTTTTCCCTTTAGACAGCATATTTTCCTGATGGAACTCCCCTCCCCCCAATACACAATGTGCTTTTCTGATTTACCAGCTCTAGCATTTTCTCAACAATCATGTGAGCAAGAGCAAGGACTGAATATTTTTAGACACTGGAACTAAGCAGATGGTGAAGGATGTAGAAGATCAATAACTAGTTTTTGTAAAGTTTGCATTTCTGCTTATTTCAGTGTATTCCAAAATGCAACAGGAAGAATATAAAACTTCATGGAATGAAATGTAAGGAAACTGCTCTGGCCTGTGTGCCTGGTATGGAAACATTTTTCCAGCCATTCTTTGAAAGCAAGCCATGCACTTGCTTTAGCTTTAATTGTGAACTCTCCTTTTGTTAATTTAATTGTACTCATGTTGCTGTTTGGTAAAAGGTCTTGGACAGATGTATACTCATCTGACATTCTTCCAAGCATGTCTGCATTGTCAAACTTGAAAGGTTTTTGGGACCTGAAAGTCATCCCACCAGGAACCTGAAGCAACACCATCTGCTTTTGGTGACTAAGCACGTGTCAAGAATAGACATCTCCCTCCTTCTGGGCTCAAGCCTCCATGCTCCCTTGGGCTTTTGCTGTGGAGCAGCTGCCCTTCAGAGGTACAGAGGAAAGGGAAATCATAAAACAAGTCCTGGCCACAACACAGTTTTCATAGCTACTTCAGGAGGCTGAGGGCTTAACTGAAAACAGGGTGGAATCAGGCAGATGCTCCAAAGCTGGCAGCACAATGCTGGAAACTGGTGCTCCTGGCCCAAAGTTGGGGCACTCAGCAGGAGAAACCAATGTCTTGTTTTGTGACCTTGAGTAGGTGTCTCCACCCTTCTTCACCATCACTCCTCAGCTGCAGAATGGGCCAGCACAGCCTCATTTCTGTTCCTCCTTTCCCTTACGAACAGCAAGGCTTTCGGGGGCAGCTCTGGGTCTACGTCCCTGCAGTGTTAACCCTCAAGCACTAAGTAGCATTAGAAAGACCAGCAGTTGACAAAGGTTGACACAAGTCCCAAAAAATCATTAAGATAGACCTCACAACATCAAGAGTGTTCTCAGACACTGGATGTGGGGCTGTAGATCAGGCACAGCTCACCCTTCAGCAGGATCTGCTGCAAGCCTGGCGTGAGCAGCTAAATGCCAGAGACAAAAAGGCTGGGAGGCACGCAGATCCTGCGACAGCTTTTCATCCCCCAGCTGCTGACCTTTCCAGCCCCACAGCTTCTGTTCATTAGTGGGAATGCCTGCCCTGTGCTGACGAGGAGGAACTGACTGGGAGCACTTCACACATTTCCCTGGACTTGAACCAGAGCTGTCCCTAAACCTGGGCAATGAGCATGGTGCCAAATAAAGCCAAGACACATTTTGAAGCTTTGTTTTCAACAGAGGAAAGGTGGCTGAGGTTTGCATAGCAGCTTTAGGGCTTGCAACATCCTCAAGGTCTTCGTGCTTGGTATGGCAAGGCAAGTGTCCCACAGCTGCCATTGTATCCAGCAAGGGCTGGGGCACTGGAGGGCCGGGACCAGCGAGGCTCCTCGTCTGCACGGGAGGTCAGGATGAGACACACGAGGCAGGGTGGAGACGCTTCCTCACACCAACTTAAAGGAGCTGCCGTGAGGTTTCCAACTTCCAGGCAGATCCTCACCACCCAGAGGGGGCCCCACTAAGTGTGTCGGTGCTGTCTCTAGCAGCTGTCCCTTCTAACCCGAGCAGTGTCAGCCTTGGAGCCAGGCCAGCAGCTACGTGTGGAAGCTGTTCCCTCCTCCAGCCTTCTGGACCTTAGGCAAAAGAGCTACTAAATGAGCCATACTGACACCAATACTGCAATCAATTTGTTAATAAGGATCAGAGACAGACTCTGCTGCTGGGAGGAGGAGGCGAGGGGAAAGAAGATCATTATTTTTAATTTAAATAAATCAATATGTTAATAGGGGAAAGGATGCACCCTGCACAAGGATGGTGGAAGGGGGAAGGCAAATGAGTACATCTATTCTCTTTCTTTTTTCTTTTTTAGAGGAGAGAGGGAAGGGGAATGTAGTTTGTCATTAGGGTTGGGGTTTTTTTAAAGAAAATTATTTAATATAAAAAGAGTGGGAATAGACAATTTTAAAAGTCCTGTAACAGCAAATAACTAATTATACCCGTCTGAGACTCAGAAGCATGCCTGGCTCTTTTCTTTCTCTAAAACAAATTAAAGAAAAACGAATGCTTGATTCCCAGGAGGGCTTATCTAAGGCCTCTCATCTCTAATACACATCTAAAGGGACAGGGAAAATATCTTTTATCACTTAAATCTCCCTGAAATTTAAGACCAGCTGGGAATTTTTTTATGTGGATATGATTCATTAAATTCATATCATTCCAAAGAAACCTTCCTGCCGGTTTATCTTTGCCACTGCAGTCATCTCTCCAAAAAAGCACAGTTTCCCAAATGTTGTCAACCCGGACAGCTCAATTTTTGGCTGAAGGTTATATTTCATTTGGAAACTATGGAACTGGCCCCACATTTTTCTTTTCAGGGAACTGGTATTTGCAAATCATTCTTGAAGTCAACTTTTTCCCCTCTGCTGAGACAATAGGAAAATCCTGCACCACCACACCGCTTCCATAGGCTTCTCAGTCCTGAGAGGTGAAGGGCTGTTATTTTCTCGCTACATTTTAATATTTATGCATTGTACTTGTGGGTTTAGAGTCTGATCAAATATAGGTACAGGAGCTCTGAAGGCTGGGCTCTGAGAACTGGCTCGGAGAACAGCCGCATCCAGCTTCCGCTGGGATCAAATGAAGCAAGTTTGTATTTCAGCAATCCTTAGAGCCGCTCCACGGCGCAGTGATGTACGAGCTGATAAACAGAGGGTTGCGGCGTAGTTAATATTCCCGCATAACGTGCAGCCGCCGGAACGCTCCGTGGAGTTTTCGCAGGGAGGAAAATGTATGTTTTACATAATAAGCTCCTTCACATGTAGCGCCACAAAAGTTACTAGGGAGACGGTCTGTCTTGGGCGCACGGAAAAACAAAGGGAAGTTCACGTGGCAAGATCGCTCATCGCCGGCTCCGTCTCGCAGCCAATGCGGAGGGTGGGGAGGCACTTCCAAGGGCGAGAGTTTGAAAAGCGGAGCCGAGCCAGGGCGCCCGGGCAGCGGGGAGCGAGAGGCTTTAGGAAGAGGTCAGGCGGAGGGCAGGGTGGATGGAGTTCAGGGGCGGCTGGGGAAGAAAGGACGGCCGGCCCCGCCAGATGCTGCCGGCGCGGCTCGGGGCTGCCATGGTGAGTGATGGGTGCGCTCCCACAGCGCGGACAGAGCATCCCTGCCGCGCCGGGATCCAGCCGGGCCACGGGGGCCGTGTCCAAGCACGCACCAGCCCTTCCAGATTGCACCCAGCGCTTGTGACATGAAAAATAACTGCGAGCGAATGCACTCTGAATTCCGCCCAGGGTACAAGAGGAAACAGTTTTCACTCTAGGATTTTTCTTTTCTCTCATTCACCAAGCAGACACAGCTCTGCCTTTTGAAACCCTCTGTAGGACCTGGCTCAGAGTATAAATCTTACCCTGAGCTCCCCGTTTTGAATTCTTTTCCGACAGCAGGTACCTGGGCACGTCAAGCTTTGGTGTTTCCCTGGCTGAAAGTATCATTTTTCCTGTTTTGCCCTGGAGGAACTCACTACTTCTCTGTATTTCAGTCACACTTACTACTCTAAGATTTAGAGTTTTTATTTCTAAGTTTCAGAAAACTCAAGTAATACAAATACTCTCTGTTAGTACAGGCTGTATTATCTGCTTTAGATATAGACACAGTCCTTCGATTCACATTAGGGCTTCTACCACATTTCCAAAATTCTCACAAACGTCCACTACCTTGAACACAGCGAATGTGATTGAAAGTATCATCTCTTCTCGCCAGACTCCTGTGGGAGTATCAGATCTAAACTAGATTATTAGACTAAAACCCTGCTTTTCAATTCCATTCAACCCAAGTTAGCAGTTGGGATCCTCTGGTTACAATTTGGAGCAATCATCAGCATTTAGAGGCCAGACTCGTACAGGAATCACCAGCAAGAGCTCAAACCACAGGTTTACTTCAGTTTTGCAGTTTCTACATGTGATACAGTTCTCTGTCGATCTCCAAATGCAGCCAGTAATATGAGCAAGAAACCTTCACTAAATATAAATTACTTGTTTTTAAATGCCTAGAAGAACAAGAAAAATTTCCCTGGTAGAATAGTTCTCATATTAAAAAACATCTTCTTTTGTTCAATAATTGGTTTTGCTTTAGCACTTCATGCCATCATCACACGAACTGTTTTACCAGGCAATATTTTGCTGCTGCCTTTAGACCAGCAATTAGAACAACTAACAGACAGTTCAGACAACAGACAATTTATCTGCAGAAAGGGAATTTGCATTTCTCTTTATATACCTTATGTTAAACATACACAGTATCATACAATAATTATCACTATATAAACAAATCAGAATACTACGCTCTTCAGAGCAGTGACCTTTTGTTTTATTAGTGCACCTGCACAAAGGCTTTTAAGCCGTTTAAAATGTTTTGAGCCTCTTGTTCATAGCTTTGAGTACTCCTATTAAATAATTATCAAATGGCTGCATATATAAAATATACAATGTATAATTAACATGTACAATTAATTTATACACTAATAGCATATATATTAAAATATTGTTGTTAAATATTAAAAGATATGTTTATTATGCTTTGTACATTATAATATAATCTTAAATGACGTGTCATATATTGTGTATTTCATGGGGTTTTTTGCATATGTCTCTAAACCAGTATTTCACGTGTCTCCACACATATCACACATAATATAAGCACCTGTGTGCATTGTGCACACATACAACAGCACCATGTTTTTAATTCATAGCTGCATTTGGGACTGCTGGTTTTTAAGCATGTAGTTTAAAGGAATTTTCTTTAGCAATATTCAGTAATTACATAAAATAGATTATGGAAGTCTACATTGGTATTGGGTGCTTTCTGCTAAGAAAAGTACTATGAAGAAAAGTATTAGTATCTGAGCCTAATTATTGGTACTGAAAGTCATTTCATTTCAAACATCCTATTAACTAAAGTCCATACATAGAAATTATTGGCTGCTTGCACCAATCCCCATTATAAAACCCGGTGAAATCCCTTTGCAAAAAAAAAGGGAAGACTACAGCTTAAACCTTAAGTACTTCGATAAAAATATAAGATCAGTTTCATCCCAAAGTACAAATCCCAATCTCCATCTAAAACTGCCTGACCCTAAAATATATTCAGAGCTTGTTCTAATCACAGGAGATGTATTCTGAATAGGACAGCCCTCTATCATCTGCTAAGTCTCTTTAAGTCATCGTTTCCACTGTATCTGAAAAATTAATTCCTTTTCAGAAATATTCTCATCTTCTACTAAAAGAAAAAAAAAAAAAAGCTTTTTGATGTAGAGTGACAGGATTATGAAGTGACCCTTCAGGTCAGAAGGAGACTTTTCCTTTTCTCATCAAGGAAATCAATTTCTAAGTCCAAGTCTCTTAAAATAATATATTCTTGTGGCACGCATACAGCTTTTTTTGATCTGCTATGAAAAGAATAAGAGGTAAAGAGGATCAGGGGTGGCGATGGAATATTATAATCTGCCACACTCACACATCAGCCTTTCACTAAGTAATTCCAGATAAATTGAGGATTTACATATTTAAGATTAAATGGGAAAAGAGTAGCGATGCATAAATAGAAGAATACAAAGATAAAATTTAGGTAAGTTAACTCTTAAAAAAATTTTACCTGATGTTTGGTACCCTTCCACTGTCCCACCTCATATTTTTTAAAGCATGTAATGTTTTTTAGGGAAATAACCAGGATAATCTCTTTGAGATCAACGGTGCACAAACACAGATGCCTTAGGGTTTCTCTCCTCCACCCCTCCCACCTTCACTACTGAAAAAAAATACCAATTACCATGACAAGAAACAGTTAAATGCCTCCAAAGACACATACACACAGCAGATGGAAAACAGGAGGAAACCAGCTGGAAGTGTGTTTCCCTTAGAACTGTTTTTAACAGTCTGTGCACAAATAATGTCTCACTAATATGCAGATAAAAATAAAACATAAATATTTAAAAGGTGACTGGTCAAAGCAACAAGATGGCATTTGATATGGGAACTTTCCCTTTTTTACTCCCTTCCCTGTCCATATAGAGACCAGGTAATTGTTCAGAGACATCCTGATCCAGGTCTCTGATTCAGGGAAGGTAACTTCAATGCAAAAGTTCTGGTGATGGCCATAACCTCCGTGTTGCTATTTGCAAGGCACATGGGCTTGCCTTGTTTTTTATTACTCACCTGTTCAGCCTTTGCCTTTACGGTGAGCTTCCTGCATGGAGTGCCTCCCAACACTGCCCAGCTGAGCCCCAGGAGCAGTTGTTCACACCAGCACAAGATAAGGAGGCAAGCCCTTGACAAAATTCCTTCTGCTCTTGGGTGCTTAAGCAGAAGCATTTTATAGGAACTATTTTTCCAGAAACTACTAAGCACTTTCTGATTATCTGGATATTTTTAAGATGTCCAACAGATCTCTGTCATCCATATTTACCACCGAACATCCTGACCTGACCCCTCAGAGTCCAGACAACACCCAAACTCCCTTGTACTCCTGTAACTTTGCCATTAGGGAGAGTAAAATCGGTGGAGATAGGGCGAGATAGAAATGTCTGTGCCCCCTTCTAGCTGAAGTATGAAAGCAAGGACAGGAGCCAGCATAGGCATTGTGAGAGACTTCCAGAAATATATCTGGGGCAAAGAGAGCTGCAGGGGCAATGGAGAAGGGAAGCTCACAGTTCTTCCCTAGAATTCCTCAAGCCAGAAGCATTTGTGATATATTCTGCTTGTCCTGTCTTTGATCTTAACTGTTATCATCAGATAGAACAATTTTAACTAGAGTAGATGGGCTGTCTGCCGTTTATTTAGATCCCTTCCTTTACAGTTCCTTCTCCACTGATCCTCATTAGTCAGCACTCTTGCACTCACCAGGAACTCAGCACAGCATTTCCTTAGCTGGTGTTAATTGGTCTAAGTCCATTTGCTTCAAAGAAGCTGCTCAAACTTACAGTGCCCAGAAATTTGACCCAGTTTCACTTCTCTGCATAATGTGGTCTCTTGATGGGGGAATGGATATATTCCTTCTGCTCTGCATCTCAAGTCATTGCACACATTTTTGAGAATATAAGAAATCTGGATTTTTTTGAGCAAATAAAGCCTGAGCATGGTAACTTACTCAAGCTCTGGAACATAAGGCAGAAAAGTAACAGGGTATCATGCTGGTCTACCCAAAGGCAGAAAGAACTAGAAAATGCTCTAATGACACATCCAGATGACGGCAGAAGACAGGTGAACACATGAGCACCTGTGGAAATCTTGGCATGAATTACCCAAAACCATCAAACACACTCTTTGGACAACTGGTTACACAAGATATCAAGGGGGATTTGGTGCAAATAAGACTTTACTGATGTGGACCAATAACAGATGGATGCACATAGTCTGATCATTCAAGGGAAAGAAAGATATTTTATTTAACTTTTTTTTTGTTAATATATTTTTGCAGCTTTTTTCACATGCCTTCGGAACCAAGAGAGGTGAATGAGTCCTGGCCAACACTGCTCTCTCTTTAGGAACAGCTCTGGCTTGATGGCAGAGGGTGGCTGTATCACAGAGCAGCAAAGGCAGTGGGGGGTAAGCAAGAAGGACAAGTAATTGCTGATCTGTTAGACAAAGATGGGAAGAGAATGGTCTTACTCAGGTGGCACCACAAGGTTCAGCAGTTAAGGAGAAGCACCTTTCAGAAGCTTTTCCTGTTAAAATTCTAGTAGCACATCCCTTGGCTTTACTAGAATATTAAACATGATTTTAAAGTTGTTTTTTAGTGATCAATTTCCTTGTTGAAAACCTACAGAAAAAGAAAGGTCTGTTTCCTCTGATGTTTCTTTTCCTCCATGAATAAACTATGCTTTTGTCTGTTTTTATTTTTGTAATGCCATATTTATACCTAACACCTTCAAACACATATTATTTTAGAGATCTGATACCATCTAGTGTTATTGCTGGCTTTTCACATCTTACACTTATCAAGTAACCACAGTCAGCAACATGTCAGAGTTCATCACTGCATCACGTCATTAGCAAAACAAAACCTGCTTCCCACCCAATATCTCTATTTACACACCCCACAGGTGGGTGAAATTTGCAGTTCATCTAGGAAATTCACTCTCCTTTAATCTCTGGAAATTAGTTTGTCTGTGTGTATACATATCATTATTATCTAGTGCTTTGCCGCTGATGTATTTCATCTTCTGTAGAAAATAGGCTGGGATTACTAATAACAAACACAAGTGTTTATAAACAGCTTTTATACAATCTTGGGAAGGCCAAAGTCAAGGGTACATTTTACTTCAAACCAACTAATGTTTTACTCCATTCTTCAGGGAATTAGATGAGAGTTAATTTACAAGTACCAGTGACTGGTGCAAAGTCTTCCTAAATATTCATAGTTCCTGTAAGCTGGTGCTATCCAGGAGGGAGACGCTTATATGTTTTCATACTGTAAGAGGGTAAGACCACCAGGAAAAGCCAATCTCTGCAGGCCAGCAAAGTGGGTTCATCTGTTTGGGTGTTTCAAAACACAAAGAATTGAAAATATGCAGAAATACAATATTCATAAAGGTAAAAAAGAAAGGAAAGAACAGTGTGGATAGTCTGATAGAAGGTGGTGGATTAATATCCATGGAGATACCTTTCTTCTCTGTATTCACCCAATATGTACAGGACATTTGGTGATTTCTCCACAACATCCCACAAGTGCCTTGATCTGGACACACAGCAAACACCTCTCTAGCTAAAAGGGTAATTGGACTCCATGTCCCTCAGCTCAAGGCCTCTCTCCCTGTATAATTGGGATGAATCTCAGTCAGAACAGTAATTTCTACAGTAGGGCCACTTCGGAACTGCACTGGCAGCCATCAATACTTTTAAGTCACTCAGCAACTTATATGTCAATGATATTTATTGTTACCTCTTGCCAACAATTTCCCGCCTCTAAAGGAAATTGTTCTTTAATGATTACATGGAATTCATTTGGAACAGAGGGAGGGTAGCTTATAATTTCGTTGTTTTGTGAAATATATTTTTTCAACACTGCATTTCACTTGCTCACTTATGACTGTTGGCAGGGGGTACTGAATGCTTTTACACACTAAAGGTGTGCATTTCTGTGAGGTTTACACATGCTAAATGCCTGGGGCTAGGAAACAGACACCAGTCTTTTAGGAGCACTCTTCCAGGCAGACTTTTTCATTATAAAGGCCATGTGAATGAGATCAATTTAGAGGGAAATGCCCTTGTGTGTCTCTAATAAGAAGGCAAAAAGCAAAGAGAAGAGGCAGAAAGCCCAGCTAGAAAGGGCTGCCTCCAAAAAGGCATTGGCATATGAACGTTTAATTAAATGATGATAGTGGAGAAACAATTCAGCAGATATAAATTCCTCCATGCCTTCGTTGTTTTAAGATGTATGGTTAATTTACAGAGCAACCCTTAAAAGTTAGCACTTTTTGTATGACAGTGTGCACACTTGGAACAGAACTGTGTTGACCACTGAGTTAGATGAAGGACACCAGCTACACTGCAGGTCCCCGAAGCAGACCTGGCCACACCCTCCAGATAATTGCTGCACTGTCAATCAACAACTTCACCAAAACGGAAATTGTCAGAGCACTCTGCAACCCACTCGGGTGTGGCCACTTGTGGAAGGAGGCATGAACTAAAATAACATGCTCCTAATCTTAGGGAGCTCAGCTCCCAGGAGCTCCAAAGAGGCTGGATCCAGCACACAGAGGGTCCCAAAGCCAGGGGAGAGACTTTTTTGGGTATATCTGTGCTTTGGCACTACTTATCCAGTAATCTTTAAGGGTTTACTCAAGCCAATTAAACTACAGTGACAGAGAGGTTCCAAAGACAAGAAAATGTTGATAACAGAGAGAGGCAGTGACAGCCTCAGGACAAGCTGCTAATGAGAATTAGCAATACACGTCCCTGAACCCATTATCTAAGAACTGAATAACACTAGTAGGTATTATATGATCCCAAATGTGGTTTTCCATTCCTCAGCTTCATCTTCCATCTGATTTCCTTCTACTATTCCAGTTACACCTTTTTAATCTCTAAGTTGTACATGTCTCTATAGCTGTTCTCATTCTCTCTGGAGAATGAGAGAGGGAGAGAATGTAGCATGTGCAACAGCTCCGTTGGAAAGTTTTCAAGAGATAGGCTGTGAAAAAAATTAGTTTTTTTTTTTCTTTTCTATAGTAACATTTTTCAAGGGCTGAGGACTTGCCTGGATAGCATCTTTTCTCCCTTCTCATTAAATAAAAAAGAAGTGTTGACATACCTTTATTTTGAAACAATGATTTATTAAAAAAAAAGGAAAGAACAGCTGTTTCTCGCCCTTTGAAGCCAAGTTGACTAAAATATATTTCTCATTCGACTTTAAATGCTTCATTTTCATCTATATGAGAAGAGGACTTGAGCAATGCCTCTTCTTTGTCCTAGCATTGGGTACTTTTTTAAGTGTTATTTGTTCTGGCTGAAGTCATGAGGAATTCCAAACCATGAAGTTGTCTCATGTGAACACAAGACTTGGATGTCACCAGCATATACAGCAACAAACACATGTACAAAAGTTTGTGACGGTACAATCTACTTCAGCCGATGCCTGAAAGTCGACAACACATACACGTTTTATTCACTCTTGTAGTGCATGAGGGAGTTTCAGCCTCAACTACTTTCTGTATTTAAATTAAATATATCATATAGCTGTACACTGAAATGCTTCCCTCGTGAAAGGTTTATGGATGGAGTGCAATAATTAATTTGCTTTTACATAATCTCAGAAGGTAATTGTAGAAGCCTCCTCAATTTGACACTGATACAGCCTGTGTGCTTTTTATTAGCAAAACAAGTTCTTAAAGTATCCTTTTTTTTACTGCTGCTACTGTATTAGCAGCTGAAATGTGATTATACCTTTGAGATCCGTCATGTCACCTATAGTTATCTGAAATGCTGTTCTCAATTCATTATACACAGAAATAAAGATACAAATCCACTCCTACAGTCTCATTTTATGTGACAGCTCTCAGTCGTATGGGAGATGCGTACCACAAAACTGCATTTATTATAAATCTATATTAAAAGCCTGTCCTATATGAACATGTGGATTAGAAAACTTGTTTCCTGACAATATCTACAACTACACAGTCCAATCCATATTCCTTGCCCTAATACAGATCTAATAAAAATGTTCACAAAATTCTTAAGGGTTAGCTGCCTTTCAATTTCTCCCCCTCAGGTGCTTCCTTCCCAAGGGACTGGCTGTTTTAAAAACAAATCTACCTACGAGTATTGTTTTTCCTAGAAAATCTCCAGATAAGCACAAGTTGAAATCACTTTTTTTTTCATCAAAGCTATTTCTTTATATCTTTGACATTGGTTTTGTTCTTTTAAATTAAAGGGGGAATCTGTAAAGCTCTGAAACTGCAAAGCACAGAATTGAAGGTCTGTGTGGAAAAGGCCATGGTTTAAGGGAAAGCTTAAAGGTCTGGAATTGAACAGGGGGGCTCCCAGCTCCACCACGTGTAAAGAGCTTTCCAGCCCCCTGCATCAACAGCTCGTTTGCCTGTGCACAGGTGTGGCCATCCCAGCTCTGGAACATTCTGGTAATGTTAAGTCATATATGCATGGATGGGGTCAAGGGAGGAAGAGGGAAAATGTTCCATTTTCCATTGCTTCCAACCACTTCCAAATTTAGAAGTGAGGCTGGGTGTATGGAAAAAAGGCATTACCTCCCACAGCACACCTTGACTCTCTTCTGTCGTTAGACCATCCCACTTCCAGCCATCTGACCGGTGCAGGCTTAGAAGCAATCAGAGTTTAACTACCCAGATATTCAGTGAGGGAGTCTTCTGGGTTGTTGCAGTGCTTTCAGAAAGAGCTGCTTTGAAATCATTTGAGCAATACACAGCATTCCCTGTGAGAGGCTCCCTGCTGAATTGATGCAGACCCCTCTCTAAGGTAAGAGGCACATTTGCACAAGCTGGTATAACCCACGTGAAAGCTCGGAGCTGCTCAGGGCTTTCTTGACATGTTTGCATAATTGTGGCTTTTCAGACCAAAAGAGGAAGGTAAACTTCATTCATGCCTGACCTGCTGGCCTTCACAGCTGGAAAATGTTGGAATCACTTCTGGCACTGAAAAGGTTAATTGTCTCCTGCTGTGAGGTAGGAGTCTAGAAAAGGATACCACATTTGGTGGGAATTATAGTAAATGAGGTTTTCTTTATAGCACTGCTCATTCTCAACATGTTGAAAGGGCATTAGTTCACAGTCACTTTCTCTGGAATTATCAAATCTGCTCAGGAAGCCTTCATTAGGATATTAAACAAGACTTAATAAGTGAAAGTGATTTGCATCGCTGATAATCGTGCGCATTAATCAAGCAAGCTTCTGTCTCTCTCTCTGCAATATGTTTCATGTTCCATTGTAAAGCCTCTTTAATTCTGTAGGGCTTCTTAAAAGGGAAATGTTACATTTAGAAAGCCATTTTTAAAATTATTTACTTAGTAAAGAACACTATAAATAATGTTCAACTCACTCCTCAGCTTTAACCATCAATATAATTAATACTGAGGGGTTTGTATCAGGGATATGGACCAGATGTGTTCCCATTTATCAGATATAGATTGCACTTACTCTAATAAATGTGTTTTCATTCTGAATAAGTTTTGAAACCAAATAACTGCATGTGACACTTTAATCTGAAGTCACAATTTTAGGCTAAGGCATTTATTTCTCATGCCATGGTGGACCATGCAAGCTTTCACTACATCATCCCACATACCAGAGTTACCCTCACGGTTCTTAATGAAATTGTGCGGTAAATATCCCCTGCTCTTTAACAATTCCAAGGTAACTTCACATGATTTATTCTTAGAGGCTAATGCCACTTCTGTAGAGCACAGCTAGCTAGCATGATGTAAATAATTCTCACACTTCTGCAGCATCTCCCCCTCACAGGATCCCACAAAGGGATTGCAAACAGGTTGAATTTTCAAAACACTCCACAAGACATCTTTTGCACCAGGCAAAGCTACACTGAGGGCACAAGTATTTTTGCCTACATCAGCAAATGCTTGAGAAAGCAGAATTACGCCCTTAAAAATTAGAATTAGACCCTCTTTTGCCCTTGCCACTAGTCTGCACTGTACCAGTGTTGGCTACCCCCTCGAACATGACCCTACAAACATCATGAGGGCTCTGCACACTCATCAGTGCCACTTGCATATTGCACAACCATGAGAATAAAAAAATCCCCAACAAACCACTCTTGATATTACTGTTCTTCACCAAATGTCTCACCAAGGATAGCCTTAAGGGAAATTTTGCCACATGAATTAGAAGCCATTGTGAAAAATGTGTAGATGCTATTTTTAATGAATAGGGAGGGCTTCAGCTATAGTCTGTGAATATTCAGAAGTGGCCAAAATCATAGTCTAAGTAAGGGATAGCACTGATGTCAGTATGAAGCAGCACATTATCTAAACAAGCCCACCAATGAGGGTGACCTCTTATCCACCAAAATGAGCTAGAAACAAGGAAGTTTATACATTTTTTAAGGAGGGCCTGAGCTCTTGTCCATATGAGCAATTATGCCCACTCTTTATTCAGGTATGATGATTTAGCTGACTCCCTGGAAGAGGCTGCCATTGCTTACTTCTTTTATGGACTTTTTGCATTGTCCTTACTGCATTTCATGCAATTTACTCCCAAGACTCAAAAGCATAATTTAAGAAACCATCACTAAAATTATGACTATGAAAGTATTTATTGCTCCTAAGAAAATGCTGTTTTCTAGAGCTCATGTTTGCAATCACTGAGGATGACCACATAGCTTAAGTGGAGCTAAAGAGATGATGTTTCTATAAAGTTGTGGAGACTCAATTCATTCTAATGGCTTGAAACATGAATTATGTGCCCTGCTTCACTAACTTCATGGTTCAGTAAGCTGCTTTAGATCAGATGGAACCATTTATCTGAAGAGAGAAAGGTGTTATTCCCTGCTTACTGCTGATTTCCTTTTATTTGTCTCTATATATGTGTTTATGTGTGGTGTTTTCTAGCTTGCAGGTGTTAAACTTCAGGTCTAACTGAACAGTGTTCTTTTTTTGTTTCTAGAGTATATTTGAGAACAACAACATCCAGCAATTCTTTCCTGTGCTCAGTATCAAGTTTTATGGTTGGACCATTCACATGGGTGAGAAGCTGTTCCTCTCAGGTTTGAAATCAGTTATGTGGATTCCCTCTGATGATAACCAAATGGAAAAAAAATTCCAGTGTACACTAATAAGAGCACAAATGCAACCACATTTTTTTTCTTAACTGCTGCACAAAAGTTTTAAATTTTCAAAGCTGGAGCATAAAGTTTAAGCTCCCAAATCAATGCTTTGGTGTTTAAATGGATTTGGCCATTTATTTTGCAAGTATGCTGGGAGTTGCACTGGAGGTTAGTGTGGCAGGCTTGCCTGAACACAGTCCATTACCCTCTGCAGCAGCAGCAAACATGGAACAAAGGGACCCCTTCATTATCCCACACAAGGAAAACTCTGGCAGAGACTGAAAGAAGGTTATGAGTCTATCTCCAGTGAACAAATATAGTGCCACATGAAGATACCCAGACTAGCTCTAATTGACCAAAATGCAGTTTCCCTACATGGCACTGCACTGTGCATAGCTTAAACCTGTGTTTGTGGTGGTGCAGTCCTGGTAGTCCTGGTAGTTCTGGGTAAAGTTAGCTTTAGGGCCAAGACCCCCTCCCTACAGTTCTGACAACTAGAAGATCAGAGATAATGCTAATGAGATCCCTCTATTCTGAATTATTGCTGCCAACTGTATCAGTGTTAAAGCCCCTACTCCTGGGATCATACGATTTGCTGAGAATCTCTACTCTCATTTAATAATAAAAAGGTAATTTCCATCAATGATGCAGAGGAAAGCTTGGAAGCATGACCAGAATATGTCCTAAAACCTCTCCTCTTCTGCCAAAAAATCCCTCAGAGGTAATAAAAGGAGTCTAAAAGGTATTATTTTTAATCTTCCAATATTTAAGCCAATGACATAATTCTCTGTGCTGCAGCATCTTATGATTTTTGAGCACTCAGAAGTATTAATAATGCAGCCTAAAACAGATATTTGTGAAAATTCAGCACTAAATGGCATAGGGGAGAGGCACATGAGGCCTTCAAAATAGCAGAGCAGGGCTGGGAAGGGAAGGAGGGCAAATGGCCACACAAGCTGTATCTGTGTGACCAAATAAAACAGACCCTGGATGTCTCTCTGTTTAAAGGCCAAGCAGAATGAAATGTCTGGTGCCCACATCCATAATTTTGCTTTCCCCAAAACAGGGTGGCTGTGTTCAAACTGCCCCTGAAACTAGGTGGTCACCTATGAGTTTATTTACTACTGTAGATCCTGGGATAAAAAGAAGGGAGGGCTGCTTGGGAATGTGGGGAATGGGGTACATGCAGGATCTCCGACGCGGTGGAAGGCAGCATGCAGGGTGGACAGGGCAAGAGATGCATAAAAGGAGTGGGTGTCTGCCAGGTGGAAAAAGGAAAGTATGCAGAGCCAGAAGGCAGCAAAATTTGCAGCTCTCTGAACACTAAAATAGAATGACTTCCTGGACAGAAAGGCACAACTGCCCTTCTCTTTTTGCTCTGTAATTTTACTACACAGCTGCAGTTTGCCACCATGTCTCTCTCTTAGCACTTGTGGAGGTTTCTTGATAAATAATAAGCTTCTCTAAGCCAGACTGGCATATGACCCAGAAAAAAATCCACACCAAGTTTTAATTTAATTTTTACATGCCACATTGAAAAATCAGGCAAGATGATATCAACCAAATGCTTTCAGGAAAAAAAAGTCCACAAACACACAATAACTCATCTAGAATGAGATTGTTGATTTAGGCTTAACTGGAGCAAATGTTGCTATAAATGGCATGTGAATATAATTTCTCAGACTGCTGAAATTTGTGAGTAATATTGGTGTCAGGTATGGTATGATTTTGAAATAAGGGAGTATGTACAAATATAGGGTCTGACTATTTTCATTGACTCTGACTTATTTTCACACTCTGATAGTACACATTAGACACAAATACTTTCACGAATTTGGAGGAAAAAATTTGGATGTGAAATTTTTGGGCAGTTTCATCTCATGACCTGAGGCCAAGTCTGCGAAAAAATTTTATAACTATAGGGCACAAACACAGAGGGATATGGTCACAAATATGTATTTTTTAGTGGAAAAATCAAAGCAGAAAACTCTGGCCTTTGAGATACAGGAGAAAGCAAGGAAGTTGATTGCACTAACATAATCAAAGCACTCAGACTCTGCCAGAAGCCTTGGACATCACCTGTTTTTAATGGTGAAGGCCAGAAGGTCAGATGTAAACAGCAATAATTGCTTTCAGAAATGATAACAAACATTAAGCAGTCCTTCTCATAGAACATGTCTGATTTTGGTGATCATTATGTGGAAATAATAAAAGGAAATCCTTTCAAGGTTTTGTGTAAGCATCACTGTGGATTCTCCCAGCCACCAGCTTTTTCACTGTTATGCATTATTTGATTGTTAATCTCTGTTTGATGGCCCAGTTGCAGTGGGATCTGCTCTCACAAACTCGGAGAGTTTGTGACTCCTCTCAGAAACCCCACTTTTCTGCCCAGAGGCACCTTCTGAAACCTGCAGTAGACAATAGCTCACTGGTAATTTCTATAATGATGTGCCAGTGGTACTAAGATACTTGCCTTCTTGCTGGAAGCACTTGGATAACCTGTCAGTGTCTGTTATGTTACCATGTCATATCATATTTTATGTGACACTGCCTACAGGGCTGCATATATGGTGTTTCATGAGCCCCTTCCCAGTGGTCATGAGGCATGTTTGGAGCAATATTATTTTTTAAAACTTCTGGAGTAACGCAAAACATTTTTGGAATTAAAATAATAAAACTGACCTCAAACTGAGACTTTGCTCTTGGCCTGATGTATGGTGCACCATGAAAAAAAAAGGAATATTCCTTCTGTCCTTCATGGTAAACTATCACAAGGATCCAGCAGCCAAATAAAATTTGATTCTGGCAGAGTGATCAACTCATTTGTACTCATATTTCCTGTCATTCGCCTTGTGATCTGCTTAGCAATGTCCTCTTGGCAAACCTGACATTGCATCCTAAATCTACAGGTCTTCTTTTTTTACCCAGCAGTATTACCCTTCTCACATGCTGCAAACTCAGCATTGTTAGTGGAAAGTACTCAATAAGCGAAAAACACAACCAATCAATATAAATTAGCGCACGACCAAAGTAAATTAATAGCGATGAGGCTTTTTCATAAAGAAAGTAAATTCAAGGAGAACCATTATAATCAGTTCTTCAAAGCAGATTTTATAGTGCCCTAGTAGAGTAGCAACTGCATCTTT
>VWYI01018737.1:0-28192 GCA_013399455.1 Anthoscopus minutus
ATGTTGGGGGTTAGGTGTCCTTTTTGTGTACCTTCTCAGCTAGCGAAATTCTTCCCCATTTAGCTGACAGGAGCCCTGATGGTTGGTACTTCTTAGGTGCTTAAAAAAGACAAAGAATCGGCCGGGCCCGGGGGGCAGCTGGAAGGGAGTGGAGTTTCTTGGGCCCCTCAGCGGGAGAGCGGGACAGACACCCTCGGAGCTGTTTCTGCTGGGTAGGATTTTTGCATCATCCGGACAGAGCAGCTGCTGCTGCCGTTGCTGCTGCATCTTCTTCATCTTCTGCTTCTTCCTCTGCTTCTTCTTCTTCTGCTTCTTCTCTTTCTTCCTCTGCTTCTTCTGCTTCTTCCTCTGCTGCTGCTGCTGCTTCTTCTTCTTCGTCTTCTTCTTCTGCTTATGCTTCAACTTCTTCATCTTCTTCTGCTTCTTCTGCTTCTCCTTCTTCTTCTGCTTCTTCTGCTGCTGCTGCTTCCTCTGCTTCTGCTTCTTCTGCTGCTTTTTCTTCTGCTGCTTCTGCTGCTTCTTCTGCTGCTGCTGCTTCTTCTTCGTCTTCTTCTTCTGCTTATGCTTCTCCTTCTTCATCTTCTTCTGCTTCTTCTGCTGCTGCTGCTTCTTCTTCGTCTTCTTCTTCTGCTTATGCTTCTCCTTCTTCATCTTCTTCTGCTTCTTCTGCTGCTGCTGCTTCTTCTTCGTCTTCTTCTTCTGCTTATGCTTCTCCTTCTTCATCTTCTTCTGCTTCTTCTGCTGCTTCTGCTGCTTCTTCTGCTTCTTCTTTCTTTTTTCTTCTTCTCCGTTTGTGGCCTTCGCACCTCCTGTCCTGCCGGATGCGCTGCAGAACCACCGCAGAGCTGCTGATCCATCCCATCCACCAGCCTCGGACTTCCTGCTCATCCCTGCCATTCCAGCGAGGTGTTTTCCTCAGAGCCCTGTAGGAGCCCTGGGACTGAGTGCCCGCAGAGGGGTTTGTGAGGCACTGCCTCTCCTCCACTTTTTCCATCTCGGCCGAGACGAGGTCCCTGTTCTGTTCTGTTGTTAATANGACGAGGTCCCTGTTCTGTTCTGTTGTTAATACTGTAGTTATTGTTGTTGGTTTACCTTATTATATATATTAGTAAAGGACTGTTATTCCTATTCCCATATCTCTGCCTGATAGCCTCGTGTTTTCAAAATACAATAATTCGAAGGGAAAGGGGGGGCTTACATTTTCTTTTTTTTTCTTTCATTTCAAGGGAGGTTCCTGCCTTCCTTAACAGATACCTGTCTTACAAACTGACAGGCTGTCCTTCAATCTCTTTATTAAGCAGTTCCTTCCGAATTAATAGGAACACTGGGAGAAACTTTGCTGCTGTTTTGTCTCCCTGTTCCACTTTTGCGGTTAGTAATTCTCCAATTTCGTCCCAGGCAGAGAGAGAATGTACATTCTGCTGCTGGGTAAGCTGAGGGGAATGCAAGGATAACCAATGAACAAATCTTTCCAAAAGACTTTTGGAAACTCTAACATCTCCACTGCTTAGGGAATATCTAACTAAAATATAAAGGCTTCTCTGTGCTGCAGAAAGTTTGGCACCCATCGTGATGTTAAATCTCTCTCTGCACACTATGTCTACCTTCCTTACAAGCACTCCACGTTCATAGCCAATCTAGGAAAAAAGCTAGCAGTTTCTCCTCCCCAGCTGTGAGGTCAGAGCAACACCACCTGGATGCAAGCTGCATGGCTTTTGAACGGCTGCTCGGCAGCAGCCAGGCTCTGCAGTACCATGTTGGGGAGCAGCTCCACAGGTCGGTGCCACCCACGCGGTAAAAGCGCCACTTGTGTGGGGTAAAGGCATGAGCTGCAGTGTTCCCCTCTTGCCTGCCACCACCCCCCCCCACTGCCGAAACTCCGAAGAAAAGCCACTGCGCCTGGAGCTGGTGTTCCCACTGCTCCCGGTCACTCCCCGCCACTCCCCACTCTGCTCTGCACTCTGCCACAGCCTCACAGCTCCCGGAGCTGTGTCGCAGTTCTGCCCCGCCTTTCCCTTTGCCGGAGAGGACCTCCCACCGCCCGGGGATCTCTCCGGGGTCCCACTGCTACCCACGGGGTTTACTCACCCCTCCTGGGGATCTGAATTGGCTGGAAACTGCAAGAAAGTGTTCTGTCCTGAGATCGACCTGTCCTGGGATGAACAGGCTGCCGGCCTCACCCTTGTAATTCCCACCGTGCAAAAAACGGCAAAAACTTCCAAGGAAGTTGATGGTCTAAAGCTTATAAAATCCATGAGTGGATAACCAGCTACAACGTGGGTCTTAGACCTCGTGGGAAGCCCCGCATTGGGCGCCAGCTGTTGGGGTGTTTTTCCTCTCAGGGGGGCCCGGGGTCTGATCCCAGCTAGCTCAGGACCCCAGGTTGAACAACCCCGACAAAGGCAAAGGCAAAAGACAAGAAGCACTCTCTCCCTTGGGACCAACAGTCCCACAGTTTATTGTAGAACAACTCACACGGCGTCCTGATGGAAAAGAGGAGAGAAAGAGAGCGAGGGCGTCCAGGCCCCCTGGGATAAACCAAAGGAGAGGGGGTGGGGAGAGGTCATGGCCAATGACACACCTGAAGGGAGGGGTGAAGCGAAGAGACATCTCAGGTAACTCATCACCCTGGTCTGATGGGGGGAGGAGAGGTGTATGGGTTAAACGAAACCACTAGTACAAAATAATAACTAAAAAGACTGTGCAATGCAACACCAAAAGACATGATGGATGCCAGACAGCCCTGATGAGTCAGGGTTCTCCAAGCAGGCCCCAGCACCTATGCACTGAGGGCAGAGAGGATCTGTAGGGTGCCCATTTGCAGCCATGCAAATAGATCAGCAAGCAGCTCAGGTTTCATGCACTCCCTGAGTAGCAGTGCAGTAGGTGAATGGGGTCATCCCCAGCCTCACCATCTAACACATGAGGGCAAAGTCACTACTGAGGCCTCCCCATGGAGAAATTCTTGGAAGTGTAAAGGCAATGAACATGCATACAAGACAGTGCTGGCACAGCAGGGTTGGTTGCTGATGCATGTGTGTGTTTGGAGCTTCTGGCCCACCTGGAACTCTGGCAGGAGCAGACCCTTTAAATGAGGAGGAGGCAGAGATGGGACTGGCACACAGTAACCCGCCCCAAAAAATGCCCCTATGCCACAACCCTCCTCAACCAGAGCTGGCATTTGTGCATGTAGTTTCCTATAGAGTATTTTTCTTTCTTCTTCTTTCTTTCCAAGTCCATAGCTGTGTAAATACCAAGCAGCCACAGCATCCTGTGGCATAGGGTTCCCCCCTGCAGCCCCACACTGTGCAGATCTGCCTCTGGTTGTCTGCTCTGAACCTGCCACCGGCAACTTCTATTTGATGCCCCTGAAGTTCTTGTCTGAGAAGCAACAGAATACAATCACACTCTAATTTGTAATGAGATCACTTTGTCTTGAGTCACTGGAGTCCAAGTGCCTGCTTCTTTTTAATTTGATGTTGAAAGCTCCCAAGTGCCTCAAGAGCACAGATAAGGCATTTGAAAACTTTTCCAGTCATTGTTGGTGTGATGTACTGCAAGTCTGCCACTTATTACCACAATGGATGAAACTGCAGAAACAGGAAAGAAATACCACCCTTGTCTTGGCATATATAACCTATCTGTATGTCCTCCATGCATCACTGCCTGCAGACACCTGTGAACACACAGCCTCATTCATGCCCCTCCCCTGCATAGGCTCTTCTGCCCATGCTCCAGATGCACATCCACCAGCATCCATCCTTCCAGAACCACACTTGCATGCATGCATGCCCATTTATCTTTACTCCTCCATTATGTCCTTCTGATTAAAATATAACTACTATGCCATAAATACAAACCTCACTGTAAATGCACTGTGTCTATAGAACCACACTGTATCAGCAGATACTCCATTCAATCCTAACTTGATACACACCCTTGAATGCATTCTTCCACCCCACACCTTGCCACAACATGCTCTGCAGCTTAGGGAAGAGCAAGGGAAAGCCCAAAGTTGTTTGAATGAGATGGTCTATCCAGCTTGAAATTCTGCTTCTCAGTTTTTCCTGTGCCAAGCCATATTTCAGTGGCCTCCATGGAGCCTGGGATGAGAACCCTGGCCCCAGCAGTACTGCCAGTTTTGCCCATTTTCCTAGTCAATCCCATAGGTAGGAAGATGGGTCAACACTCAGCATGCATGTCTTGGTTTGGAAGACAGGCATCTGCTAAGGAAGGCAGGAACCTCCCTTGAAATGAAAAATGTAGACTCCCCCCTCCCTCCAAATTATTTTGATTTTGAAAACAAGGGGCACTCAGAGATATGGGGATAGGAATAACAATTCTTTACTAATATGTATAGTAAGGCAAACAAACAACAATACCTACAGTATTAACAACAAAACAGGAACAGTGACCCCGTGGCAGCCTTCTTGGCAGAGACAGGAAGGGTGGAGGAGAGGCTGTTTGCTTCACAAACCCCTCTGCGGGCAGCCAGTCCCAGGGCTCCTGCAGGGCTCTGAGGAACACCTCGCTGGAAACAGCAGGGATGAGCAGAAAGTGCCAGGCTGGTGAATGAGATGTATTCAGCAGTTCTGCGGTGGCAGCTGGCACTGCAGCACATCCGGCAGGACAGGGGGTGCGAGGCTCACAAATGAAGAAGAAAAGGAAACAGCAGCTCTGTCTGGGTGATGGCAAAATCCTCTCCCCCCAGCAGAAACAGCTCTGAGAGTGTGTCCTGTTCTCTCCAGCCAAAGAAAACTCTAGCTAGCCCCGCAACTGCCCCCACTCTCCTTTTTTCCTGCCTCCCCCTTCCCCACAATTCAGGTCCAGCAGAATTCTTTGTCTTTATTAAGCACCCAAGTACAGCCATCAGGTTTCCCCTCAGCTAACGGGCAAAAATTCCAATAGGTGAGAGGGAACAAAAGGAAGGCCACCTAATGCCCAACAATGCAGCTGGAAATAGGGTGGTGGGTGGGTTTTCCAAGCAGTACTGCTCTTTGCTGCACAGAGGTGGTGAGTGTGCCACAGATGGGCTTCACATGGAGCCATGTCAGAGACTGGCCCAGGTGAGCACAGGGCACCCTGCATGTGGGTGACTGTCAGAGGACAGAGATTTCTGCACAAATGTGTAGGGCTGAAAATAACAAGGGATGGGACCCCCGTGCTATTAAGATGATTTATTGCTCAAATCTCTCAGATAAGGCATCAGTCTCAAAGGTGTGCAACAAGTCAGCCATAGCTCAAAAGTAGTCCTGAGTTTCTCCTTCACACAGCAATATATAACATTTTGGTCCAATAAACAGTTAACATGAAACTTGTTTTGACTTTAATAACCTATCATCTTTACTAAATTTTGCTGCACTGTATCTGTCTTTCAGCGAATAATTGTCAGGTCATGTACACACACACATTTTTATTATAGCTTCTAAATCCTTAGCTTGCTCTATAAATCACACTATTACAATTAAAAACCTTTTACTATCTTACCTAATATAATTTCTTACTTAAAGCATATTTTTACTTACAACTATAGGAACAGAAGTTTATAATTTTTGTACTTAATGTCTGTGTATCTTTATCATGACAATAAACCAAGCTCTTTCCAAGGCTGCAGATCAAACCCTTCAGTGTCAGGAGGAGTTTATATTTTTCTTTTCCCCACACAAATGAAACACAGTGAGACAGAAAAATATAAATATATATCACATGTGTGCATGCATGTACACACATGTCAGAAAATGTCTGGACAACACAAAGAAGAGACAATCCTGTGTGCTGGCTGCAAAGGGACTCACCTAGGCTCAGGTGATACATGCAACAACCCATTTTGCCGCTGCTGTGATTTTGGTTTCTCTCTGTTATTTTTAAAAGGCTATAGCATTAACCTAATTAATTTACTTCAACTGGAGAACAATATTAGCTTAAATGGTCCTGCTTAAATTGTAGAAAAGCCATAGCCAAGCTCTTCAAACAGCCGCTTGTCCCCATTCACCCTCCTGCAGATAGTTAACACAGCTGAACTGCACTTTGGCACAACAGCCCTGCTCTCCTCATAGGGTGTTGTTTTCTGCTCTGAAGGGAAACATCTGCACGTCTCCAAGCAAGATGGCTCAGAGCAGAGAAAGGATGCGGATTACAAGTTACAGGCTCCCCTCCTGAGCCATGACTCAAACCTGGTGGGAAACCAGGAGCTCCAGCAAAGTACAGGTCCTGAGGGACCCATGCCAAGCTGACCATGCACACAGTGCTTTGCTCAGACCCCAGCGAGCATCCCTGCGCACTCTGATGGATGCCAGAGGCAGCAACAGGGGCCAGTGGCTACAGCAAGGACCACAAAGACAACAGTTCCGCTCTCATTTCCCTAGTTTCTGCTGGTATCTCCTGCAGGGGCTTTGCGAAACTGTTCCCACATGCCAGTGTCTGGCATCTAAAGGAGGCCAACATCCTCACTCTCCTTTGTCAGTAACATTGGTAACTACAGCTGAAAAGTACCCTGTAAGACCTTGATGAATACCCCTAACCTGCCTTCTTTGAGCTTCAGATTTGTTGCCATATTGTGGTTTTTTTACCATGTTTCACCACAAAAACTGCCCTGTTTTTTTGTTAACCCAGAAGCCCAGCTTGCAGGGAGAGATAATGGCTGGGTACAATTGAACTAAATCCAAACACATGCTGGGGGCCCAGACAACAGCCCCATGGCAGCAGCAGCAGCTCTACCCCCAGCTCACTCTGGTCAATGGGCTGGCTGTGCAAGGCCAACCTGTATGCCAGCTTCCCGCTCTTCACCATCTATACCCTGGCTTCGGAGCACTAGATGTCCATACCTCTGGCCTAGCGGATGCAATGGTCAATGCCTCCCTCTCTCTGAATACACAAAATAGACTTTTAACAAGCTTGACCTGGCAGAGGCATAGAGATGATCAGGGTTTTTGGAGCTGTAGCCACCACCGTGGTTTTGAATGACATCTGGGGCCCCAAGGGTGGGTGTGCTGAGGGATCAGGCTGTACTGGAAGAAACATCTCAGAGAAAAGTATCCTGTAAAGGAGGTACAGGAGCAAGGGCTTGGGGAGCCAGCAAGTCACCCTACAACCCTTAAAAACTGGCAAAGGCCAATTAACAAACTGCAGCTGACAGAGAGGGGAGGATTTCAAGATAAAAGAGATGGCAAGAAGCCTAGAGGTGATCAGAGCTTGGAGGGAAGAATGAAAAAGGCCTCCTGGGACTGAAATCTATGTAGGACTGCTAAGGGAATTTATGCTAATATCTCTCAGGAGGCTTGGAAAAGGGGACATAGGTTATAGCCTTGTGAGATGCTGGTGAAGATACAGAGTTAGGAGCGGGAGAGAGACAGGAATTAGCTCAAGTAGATAGCAAGGGGTGGGTAATGCACATTACAAGTATCCGAGATGGAGTATTTAGAGCAAAATCCAGAGGAAAGGTTGAACTATAGCTAAATTATGAAGAAGGAAAAGTGCTCTGGCTGTAAACAAAAGGGCTGTGGAGAATTTCAGGACACATATGCAAGACTTCCTAAAGTTAAATTTACAAGCCAAAGACCATTGGGGTAGTTACCCACCATTCTGTTATTGGGGGAGGGGGGAATGGAAACCTCCAGTCAGGCTACATTTGACTTGCCCAAGCAATAGGCAAGTTACTAGAAAGCCAAAGCACGGTCTTTGTGAGGGAAGCACCAGCAGGGGACAATACACCATACCAGTACAGCATACTGCACATACAAAGAACCTGGCTTTCATTTTGAAAAAGCTCTTCATTTTCAAAGCCATTCACTTGCAGATATGGCCTTCTTGCGTTGTGGAGTGCTTGGGAGACTGGCTGCACCATGTCATAAGCTCACTCTACTTCCCCCCCATCCCCATATCCCTGCCCACAAACATCCAGAAGATGGCAAAAACACGAGACTCACCAGAGGTGTGAATAGAGCAGCTGTTACACTTTATTTCATTGTGGTTTTGTTTTTCTTTATTTTCTTCTGATTGAAAAAGACAGAGAAAAGTTACAAAAGTAGTAAAAGGCAAAGATATTGGCAGGATATCCGTTCCCTGCTCCCACCCGTGGCAAGGCAGCTTGCCCCACCTGCTGGCTGGCAGGAACACACCTCTGGATCCCAGCTCCTTGGCAGCTCTTGCTGAGCAAAGACTGAGGCTGCAAAGCCATGCAGGGGCTGCCACCCCAACCATTTGCACAAGGAATCTTAGATGGGTACCAGGCTAAGGCTGTCCCAAGCCCATGTCTTGAGCCCAATGGATAGGTCCAAAGGAGCAATGCTTCCTGGTCAGCTTGATCTGGCAGCAGTCAAAACGCTGAGGTGTGCCATTAAAACAAGATAAGCAGCATTTCTACAGGGGCAGGAGGAATCAGCAGAGGAATTAGGCTCTCTTGGAAATAGAGACTTGCAGGGAACCGTGACATTCTGCCAGAGATTCCTCATCAGCAAACACATGTGACCTCTCAGAGGTGGTGCTAGTGCAGGAGATGGCCCAGCTGTAACAGCCTGGTGCCAAAGAGCTGGCAGAGCTGGGACAGCATCAGGATACACATCCCCTCACCACCTTGCCCAGATGCTCTGCCTGCCTGAATTACAGGAGTTAGGGAGAAGAGGGTGTGGTGAGGGAGTCAGGTCCCCAAGCTACAGCCTTTGGAGTTTCCCTAGGTGTCTCATTGAAGGGCCCAGACCAGTTCACTGGGTAGCCTCCTACTGGCAGCTGGACTGACCATTGGTTTCAACCAAAGAGCAGCATCAAAGACTCTACACTGAGGCAGATTTAAAAAAAAAAATTATTTTGTATTATAGTTGCTCCTCTTGATCTGGGCAAAGAGCAAAGTACTTGCTTCCCCATGCACTCAGATACAGGCTCATGGTGGGGAATGCCTACACAAAGAGGTTACTCTCTCCACCAGGTGCAGCAAGAGGAAAGGCAAGAGCTTGTTCTATTAACTCCTGCCTTGTGGCACAAAACACACACATACCTCGAGGACAGATCCCAGTCAAATACCAGTGGTAGCAAGGCCTAGCATGGTCCCAACAGCCTCAGAACTGCCTATAGAGACATATCCTCCACCTTCATTCAAATTACGCTCCTGTTTCTTCCAACAAAAGCCATAAAATTGACTGCTTTTTCCCACTCCTTGCTTCATCTGGGAATATTGTTCCATTAATACCAGGAAAGTGTACCTGAATTTAACAGCTAGCCTAAACAAGCAGAGTGGAAAGCTTGCTGAAGACATTAAATTGATTTGAATTTGATTTGAACATCCACCATCATGTAATGGAACAATACTATGGAGAAGTATTACATAACCCAGAATACACACTGCCTCAGCAGAGAGGAGATCCATGCGCACACAGTCAACCCCAAGTTCTTCTCTTTGAAAATGCTGAGAGGTCTGAAGGTGCTGAGTTCTCCTGGACGGCTCAACACAGACCTTCCAATTCTATAATTTTATTATAACCCCAGATCTACATACTGATGTCTCACTCTCCCATTTCAATCTCTTTTTGGACAGTATCACTGAACTGCCAGTAGATCATCTGGAATGCACAGCTAAATATACCAGTTATTCCTTCACATACCTCTCTGTCCCAGAGTTTTCCACTTAAGAGAGCTTGATGTGAATGTACATCCCTCAGAAAGGGATCTTCTTGTTTCACAAGCAGCTCTGTATAGCTTCTTTCTCCAATCCTGAGATCACTTTTGAGTGGGAGAAATGTCAGATATACAGCTAAGCGCTATAGACTCAGGTACCCTTGGGAAACTGACTGGATTTGGTTTCACAGTTTGATCACTCATCCTTGCTGCTGTGCAGGTCATACTAACCCCTGAACACCTCCTGGGTATCTTCAGTTACCACCATCCTCATATTTGACATTGCCTTGGTGGCCGTTCTTGCGGTTTATGGACCTGACTGGTTTGCTTTGCCCTGAAAGACAAAACTCACTCCCTTTGCCACTGCCTGGATCCATCAGTGGTATGAGAACACCAGTGGTATGAGGCACTGCTGCCAAGCCATTTGCTTCCTCCTGCCAGAGCAGACACTGCAAAGATGTGTCATTACCCCTTCTTCTCCCAAACCTCCCCTTGGGTACCACCATCTCCCCTTCTCTCTGCCAGGCAGGACACTGGTTGATAGTTCCTGAGGTTTTTTTGAAGAAAGTCCTTCAGTAGGCACATGACGGTTCTTCCACTGGAGCTATTGGGCTCAGCGGCTTCAAGGTGCTGAGGGAACAGAAGGCAAAAGTGGAGGGATCACACATAAAGTGGGTGGTGGGCCGCCTCCGTTGATGCTCTGCAGGGGAAGAAAAAGAAGCATGAAGTCAGTGCTCATATCAGCTGCAAACAGTGAAGTTCTTGCCTCAAGTGCTTTTTCATCCCCCTCTCTGAGGGGGGTGAAAATTGCACGTCCTTGAATGGGCAGTGATGCTTGCACTTCCAGCTAATGGCACTAACATAAGCAGTGGAAGCACTTTGCTCACATCCTTGCTCTTACACTTCAAGATAAAAAGCAGGCACACCTCGCTTCCTCCAGGACTGAGGTACCTAGGATCCGTGACTAGGGCCCATGGCACCTGTAGCCACTAAGTGAAACAGGATATCCATGATGCATTTAGAGCACCAGAGTCAGAAAAGCATCATTACCAAAAGGTATCACATGGAAAACCTAAATTCACTTGGCCTTGAAGTAAGATCTGATACACTTTTATAGCATGCAGACAAACCAAGTCATCTCTGGAAATGCATTCCTCAGCCCCATTTTTCCACAGCTCTCCAATAAGGATTTACAAACCACTCTTTCTTAAGGTCCCAGGCATGCTGAAGCTCTCCTGGGTTTTGGTTCCAGACTCTACAGTTTGACTGGCTGAGGAATGGCTGAGAGATGCTTGTAGGAAAAGGCCTAACAGACTGGTTTCTACCATGCCTACTAAAGATCATTCTCTCCCCTTTTGCTCCCAGTGTTCAGAGCGTGGTGAGAGCAGGTCCAGAGTAAGGAGGCCAGAAATACGCATGTAGTCCCTGCACGGTGTGACAGGATAGAAATGCTGTTTTCCACTAGGCTATGCTGGTATATGTGGATCCCAGAGAAGTTATTCTACTCTGTTAATTGTGAAAAGTTTTCCTTTTACTTTTCAGGAACTTTGGTTTGTTTCTTTACTTATGCAAGCAGAAGTACTAGTGGAACAGCAATTTCACTGATACTTTTTGGCCAGGACAGGAAGTCTCCCTGCTCTATGGTCCAGGAGAGTGTTTAATCATGATTCTGTAGAGTTCATTCCCAAGGAATATGGGGAAGTCCAGCATCTCAGAAACTCATGCAAATGTCCCCTACTCTCATCTCACTTCCATCATTCTTCCTCTTGGGAAGGGTTTTACTACTATTTTCACAGAGGTTAGGAAAAAACCCAAAGAGAAACAGGTTAGAAAAAACCCAAAAACCTACAGGCTGGTCAGAGAAGTGGCTGAGAGCACCCCTGAAGAAAAGGACTTGGGGGTGGTGGTTGACAAAAAACACTGTGAGCTGGCACTATGCCCTCACAGCCCGGAAAGCAAATGGAATCCTGGGCTGCATCAAAAGCAAAATGGCCAGCAGGTCAAAGGAAGTGATTCTCCCCCTCTACTCTGCTCTTCGTGAGACTCCCACTTGGAGTACTGTATCTAGCTGTAAAGTGCCCAACAGAAGAAGGACATGAAATTGTTGGAGCAAGTCCAGAGGAAGACATGAAGTGGTTAAGAGAACTGGAGCATCTCCCTGATGAAGACAGGCTGAGGAAGTTGGAGCTGTTCAGCCTGGAGGAAAAAAAGGTAGCATGGAGACCTCACAGGAACCTTCCAGTGTCTGGAAAGGGTCTACAGGGAAGCGAGAAAGAGAATCTTCCTCAAGACCTGTAGTGACAGAATAAGGAGTTATGGGTACAAATTGGAAGAGGTGAAATTTAGTCTAGGTATGGGAAAGAATGTCTTTCCTGTGAGGGTGGTGAGACACTGGAACAGGTTGCCCAGGGAGGCTGTGAATGCCACAACCCTGGCAGTGTTCGAGGTGAGGCTGGATAAGGCCTTTAGCAACCTGGTCTGATGAGAGGTGTCCCTATCCATGGCAGACAGGATTAGAACTAGATGATCTTTAAGGTCACTTCCAACTCTTAACATTCTACATGATTCAGACTAGACTCTGGTGTTATGTGACTACCTGCTCCTCTTCCAGGTCTTTCCTAACTAGAACTATGGTCTCCTTTGCTTAGCCTGCACTGTGGGACTTTCCTCAAAAAATCAGGCTTTTTAGGAACAATTACCAACTCTACTGTCTCACAGAAGACAGAGGTTTTAGCATTTCAGATTCCGGTCTATCACACAGCTGCAACCACCTAACAGCATGGCAAGGTGATGTTTTGATGCCTCCGCCTCTCCTCTGCCTGGGTTTTAACTTGTCATCACATGACAACAACACACAAATATTCTAAAAAAGCTGCTCAGATGGTTTTTCTCACCCAAACACACACAGCAAATCAGACTGAGCTAAGGAAGTGTCCGAGCCAGGCCCTGAGTGCTGCAGTAACTGCAGCAGGATCTGGAAGCCTCTTGTCTCCAGGCTCTTGGTCACAGCTCAGCAGCCTTCATGTCACAAAAGACCTCTAAAAGCCACTGTGGGCAGCATGTTCCTGCCTAGCTGGTATCTCTTCTACAAATTAAGATGGGCACTTGAGAATGGAAAATGCCAACTTGGTGCTTGGCATCAGCTGTGTAAATCATGCCCTGCTGCATCCCCCTAACACCTTGTCCAGCAGCGTAAGAAACAAGAGAGGCAGATTTAAGGGTCTTTGCTCAATAGCCACCTGCTATGGGGTTATATATGGTGTATGCTCTGGCAGGTCTCAGGCCTGGAACGTAACATAGCAACCCCTATTCAAAGCTAAGGGTCAGAATAAACAGCACATTTTCCTTCTCCAGAGGAGAGAAGGTCCCCTGCTAGTGCCAAGAGGGAACGGGAACAAAGAACCTGGCAGTCCCCTCCATTTTGAAATGCCAGACAGGATTAAGGAAAGCAGCTGAATCCATTCATTTTTGGCAGACGGAAGATGAAGTGGCTTGGGAAAGATGGGTCCAAAGGACAGACAAAAGTCATCTACAAGACTCACCAGGCTTTGGGTGCAAAGTTGTGCTATGGTTTCTCTCTGGGTCTTCTTCTGGGGCCAATGCATGGAGCAGAGAGCCTTCCCAAGACACAGGGCACAGAACACAGGTTGAGGCTGAAGGTCAGGGATGTGAGAAAACACAGGAGGATGCTGAGATTCATAGGTAGTCAGGCAGCTGCAAGTGAGGCTCAAAATGCATCCAATCCTGCCTTTCATCATGGCACCTCTCAAGCAACCACAAGATGACCACTGGCTTTCAACAACAGCAGACAAGGGCAGAGAGAAAAAGGGTCTGTGCCCAATTGCAGGCAGTATGCTGACTGCCCTCATTCATAGCAACCCTGACCAATCTGCACTCCTTTATAACCCCAAGCAATACAGGATCCTTGTGCACCTGCTCCCTGACTGACAGGGCAGCACCTCTGCTACTGCCCTTGCTGGAGGTAAGAAATCTCCAAATCCCTCAACTCTCTTCTTGCAGAGGTACATTTTTAGATTTGAGTCCACATCCAGCTATAGAGATGACCAGGCCTGATCCAAGTCCAAGACACCATTTGGGATCACAACATGTGGTGGTTTGGTTCTGATGAGTAGTAGCACAAGGCAAAGCTCTGTGGATGTATTTCCAGAACAAAAAAGGATAGAGACAGCTGCCAGAGAGGGGAACTCATTCCTGCCACCCTGTCGCTTGGGCTAGCTGCCTCCTTGTAATCTGGGCAAGCATCCTAGTCAGCCTGCCCTTCTCCTTGGGCACACCATGCCTGGGACTTCTCTTTGACTAGGGAAGGGTGTTAAGAGTTGCTGCTGCTGCCCACAGCAGGTCCCCAGGATGCTTGCCATAAACCTGCCTGACAGCCCCTGGTGAGCAACCCCAGGCCAGCTCCTCCAGAGGCTCCTCAGAGCACAAACAACGTACACTTGACAATAAAGGCTCATGTGTTCACTCTAATGGCATCTGGATAGCTGGGTACCACTCACAAAACAGAGCCTAATATGGGCCCTGTGCTGATTGAAATCATTAACCAGAGCCCTCAATTTGCTAAGCAATGTATTTACACAGCTGGAGAATGGCCTGAGTCAGACTCACTCAGCTGCCACAGGAGAGCACAGAGGTTCAGATATATACTCTGTCAAACACACATGCTCACTTGCACATACTCACTTGCCCTCACACACCTCAGGTTCTCCCCAGTACACAGGTGCTTCCCTGGTCACTTGCCCACTTCCCTCTGTGCATACGCAGACTGCCCCTGACTTGGAAAACACAAGGAGGGTTGTTCCACTCATACAGATCTTGCCTGCTTGTAAAGTAATTCAGGGCCGGTATTTCACAGCATCCAGGGGATCGTCTAAGGCACCACAGCCCATCACTGGCTCATACAGCTGCTGAAGGTTGTTCCAGCAGCTGAAGATACCCACACTGCCCCACTGTACACCTCATTTGAATTAGATGAGCTCCTAAGGGAGGTAAATTCGTCTTACACACATTTCAAGCAACTATGCACAGATCACTTTGGTCAAGGATGCCTTTTCACCCAGGTACATATGCCTACATGTACACTCCTGCCAATACGTACTGTTCTCACCAATAGAATTATCACCTTTAAATACAGGGGGACAAACAAGCAACCAGGTTTGAAACATATGTGAAGTGTATTAACAAAGAAGCACACCTAAATACAGTGAGTCGAAAGAGGTATCTCAAAGAAGGCCCAGTAAGATCAAAAATGACAAAAGAAATGCAGATTTCAATTAGCAGCTCTCAGAAAATAGACAAATGCACAACTGTTCCATAAATCCATCTGTAACGTAATTGTACATTTTGGCAAGGAAAGAGTATATAGGAAGAAGACAAACATATAATGCTAAATCTATCAATATGAAGCCATATTCCTCCTAGAAACAGGTCCCTTACTTCTATTAAGTCTGGGAAAATATCCCAAATGCAGACAGTAACATGATTTTGGTCTCATGGTTCCACAGAATCATTGTTCTTCTCTTTGAACAAAGCAAAAGCAAGCACAGATCCAAGTGAGCTTTCAGCTGTGGGAATGACAATCTCCACAGGAGGAGGAAAATGCAGTTGCCCAACACAATGTCTTCAAAGGGAGTGGTGTGCTAGGGGTGATGGAAAATTAAGAAGACTCTTTCATCCTCTTTCTTAAGACCTCTTGTGTCCTGGTGGGATCCAAAACCAGATCAGTTTGTGCACTCTGCCAACCCATCCCTACTCAAGGCCAATCCAGCACAGGAATCCCTTCTTTCCTACTCTTGGGACCTCAGTGGTTGGGAGATACTGCTGAGCTGTGTTTCAAGGATGCTGCCTTCCAGTGGTAGGTGAATGATCCTTTTGCAGTCTGTAAACTCATTTGTTTAAAAGTCCTTTGGGATGAAAGGCACCATGTAATTCCAAGTTGTAAAGGCACATCCGGTTCCCACCACCACCCTGTATGAAAAGGAATAAATCACCAGAATAGCTTTGGCAAGGACAGATGCCTGCCTGGGATACTGCCTGTTTGTGAGACAACTGTCTTGCCCAGGAGTGTGTAGGGGTGTTTGCCCTTCCAGGGGAAACCCAGGGTCTGATTCCAGCTAGCTGAGGACCCCAGGTTAAACAACCCCAACAAGGACAGAGGTAAAAGACGAGAAGTGCTCTCTCCCCTTGGGACCAACAGTCCCACAGTTTATTGTAGAACAACTCACGTAGCGTCCCAGAGAAAAGGAGGAGAGACAGAGCCAGGGGTCCAGGCCCCCTGGGATAAACCAAGGGAGAGGGAGCGAGGGGAGGTCATGGCCAATGACACACCTGAAGGGAGGGGTGAAGGGAGGGGACATGTCAGGTAACCCACTGCCAGGGTCTGGGGGAGGGAAGGGGGTGGGGTGTATAGAGTAAACCAAGCCACTAGTACAAAGTAATAACTAGACAAACTATTCTATGCAATGCAACAGGAGTGGGCAGAGCCAGAGGTAGCATCAATATTCAGCCAGGGCACAGAAAGAATAAAGGCTGTCAGACTCCTCAGAGGAATATTTACAGGTACACTGATTTAACTCCACTCCATTCTTCTCCTCTCACCCCTGCTAAGTGTTAGAAAATAAACTTCTTTACTCTTCAACCTTGATGTGGGAAGCTATCAGAGCTGTAAGCAAGGGAAGGAGACCCACATGCCTGCTCCTACAGTTACATCTGTAATTCAAAACATGGCTCTGACCAGGCTACTTCCCAACATCTCTGCCTCAGTTTCTCCAATGCATAATACATACATGTCCTGGTTTCTGCTGGGATAAAATTAATTTTCTGCCTAGTAGCTGGCACATCCTTTGGGTTAGGTTTAGGATAAGAATAATGGTGACAGCAATAACTGTCTGATAACAGTATCAGTCTGTTAAGCGGTGTTCATACTAAGTTAAGGACTTCTCAGCTTCTCATGCCCTGACAGTAAGAAGGTTTGGACAGGCACGAGAAGCTGGGAAGGAAACAGCTAGGACATCTGACCCAAAGTGGACAAAGGACTATTCCATACCATATGATGGCATAAGCTGGTGTTTTGCCTTCCCAAATAACCATGATGTAGTCCTGCTTTCCTGGAGATGGTTGAACACCTGCCTTCCCAAGGGAAGCAGTGAACGAATTCCTTGTTTTGCTTTGCTTGCCTACACCATTTTTACTTTCTCTATTAAACTGTCTTTATCTCACCCCACAAGCCATACCACATTTACCCTCTCAATTCTCTCCCCCACATCATGGGGGTAGAAAGTTAGCAACTTTGTTGTGGGGTTAAGCCACAACAGTACACCACAGCCAGGCAGCCGGGATAAATTCATTGACTTTTAGGTGTTTCAGCCTTCTGATGAGAGGTGATTTCTTTTCAATTACAGTCTTGCTTCAGGCATTTTTCAATAAATAGTTGCTGGATAGCAGGACCAGCTCCTCCAGTGGAGCAACTATTCACATTTAACTGCTTACTCATAAACTCTGATAGGGCCTCTAACAATTTATTCCAGTCACAGATCTGCAGCAGTTCAAGGAGAAACTTTGCACAGGCACACTCCTTTCCTTCTGAAAGTCTGTCCTCCACCCCCAGGTTCATACAGAATTTTATTTCAAGGAATAGTTAAAAAATAGACCATGCCAGAACTTTGTTTTAAACTACTCTTTTCCTTTCTCTTCCAAGAAAAACAAAGGACATCTCCAAATGTTGTTCTGCAAAGGAACCCAAAACTTTGCAGTGAGCACAGTTTTCTTGTTTTTCATCACCCTCCCCTAAAAGACTGAAAGACCTGTCTGTCATTACCAACATAAGGCTACCTAACAGCTATTTCTTTCCATATCACCACATTGCAAAGAGCAGTTCAATGGTTTATGAACACATCACTCTTCCCCTTAGAAAGGCTAAAAAATAAATTTTAAAAAATCAAACATTTGCAAATGTGTGTGTAAAGCTGTCAGGTGGCAACTACCAGACTTAGAGAGGTGCCACCAGGAAGACAATACTGAACATTTTTGGAAGGTACTTCAAAGGGCCTAGCAGATGCTTGTTGGTCACTTGCCCAAAGGCAGAAATAGCCAGTTTCAGCTCTGGGTCCTTGCTGGCACCAGCATGATAAGCCTTTCTTCTCCTCTCTCACACATCTTTGGATATGTCTTTGACAAAGCTAACTTTAAAGCTTTGATTTTGCCTGCCTGACAGCCTGAAGGAAAGAGGCGGAAATAAAAAAGACAGATGGGTCATTCAGAGGGGCAGTCTGTCATTGCTCCCTGTCCAAGCTGGGGAAATCACCATTCCAGGGTCCCAGTAAAGACTGTGCTCTGAAGGCAAAAAAAATATCTTAGGAACAAGTGAATGAACCCGTATTTCCCTACTAGTGAGCTGTGTCTTGCACCCACTTTTTTCCTTCTGATAAGAAATTGCCTGTGCTTCCTGCATTCCTGCAGCAGTTCCTGCAAATATCACAGGGTCTGCATATGCCTGAGCAGGAGAAGAGGCAGGCACAAGAGCAGCTCCAAACAAACACAGACACAAGCAAGGCACAATCTCCAAGTGCATCTAAGTAGAGTCCTTAGTTTTGGTCTGTACACAAATGACACTACCTCACCCTTGGTTTCCTCTCCACCCTCCCTGTTCCAGCCTTTACTGCATAGCAGGAACACCCTCCTCTCAGAGATCACACCAACTGTCTCACAGTCCTCCTCCCCTGGGGCCAGGAACCCCAGGTACCATGCTTCCCACAGAGCCCACACGTACTTGGATGTGTGCAGCTTTCAGTCTGCATGAGGCCAAGGCAAGTAGATTCCATCTGGCCAGGCAGGCTGGCACAGAGCAGCACACTGCTTTCAACTTGAAGGGTACATAAACTTGCAAAGTGAGGATTAATTAGCCTGGCATGAGCAGGCTGCGAACATGCTGACATAGTGTACTTGCCTCTGGACAAATCACCCCAGCTGTGGAAGCCAAGCACAGGAAGTGGGTGTAGTATGGGAGAGGCATGTGGGAAAAGAGGATCTAGGGACTGGGAGAAGCAACAGGCGCCAGCTTCCCACAGCCACACAAACCAAAAGGGAGCAGGAACAACTGCAGTGGGCCTGGAAGCAGTGAATACATGTGCCTAATCAGCCATCCTGGACTTCAATCTCTGAGAGAAAACAGTGGCTGTCACCCTGTGCCATCCCCTACATCTCTCTGCTCCATCACCCAGATATGACCCAGAAGTCATTAAATCTGACCTTCTTTCCATGAAACATGCCTTGCCATTTTCCATTCCCTTGGATCACAGTGCCACTAACCATAGCCACAACTGACACACAAGGCTGTCCCAGACGCAACTGGGCTGCACCTTGTTTTTACCACTCTCCACCTCTCCCTATTCTTAAACCAGACCCACAACCCACATCAGACCACAAAGCAAGAACAGTGCTGAAAATATGAAGCCAGCCTCCTCACTCACCAGCCACTTGCTACTTTCATGGTGCCATGTGGATTACAGAGCTCTGGGTTATTCCACAAAGTCTATTCTGTGGGTACTTACATGATTCAACAGATGCGAGGGTATACATATGAAAAGAAGGAAGTAATAAAAGTTCTTATCCTTAAGGAAAAAGAAGAGAGACATAGTCCCTCTTCTACCTGCTGTGGGCAGGCTTAAGTCTGATTAGCCCTTGCCATGAAATCCAGTAAAAGTCATATATTTGGAGTAGGTTTTAATAGACAGAGGCATTCCCCCCTTGGCTACACTGGACCCTTCCCCACACTGAGGAAATTCTGGACAGTGTCTTTTCCCAGGAACTATGCAGAATACACTGAAGTTCTCCAGGACCTACTATCATCTTCAGCAGGCAGTTCAGTGGCTGGGTTGGGAGATGCGTAGGATACCCAAAGGGATATTCATTGTCCCATTTAGCAAATGTCCTTCTCCATTTTGCTCAGCAGAAGCATGCCCCATGGCGACAAGACACCACTGAGGAAAATGGAATGCCAAAATCCATGAGGAGCTTCTGACCATAAAGTAATCCAAGGTTGTGACTGGCCGGGTAGGCAAGTCCCTCTTGTTGATTCTAATATCAGGGTAAGGTTTAGACACTCAGTCACATATTGGAAACAACCAAGAAGGTTTGGGAAACTGTTAGCAAGATGCAGTTTTGGGCTGCCTGAGATGCCTGAGCTGTTTATATTCATTTTATGGTATGAATAAGGACTTCTAAGAACATGGCTTAAAGTTCTCCTCACCCTATCTCTCTTCAGGTGAGTCACACTTTCTGCTGGCTTCTCAGTGTAACTCACTCTGAAATTGTAATCATGTATTTGTATCTGCATATTTATATGCATCCAATGCTAAGTGCTTGCACAGCCCCTTGGGAGCCTGTGATGGAAGGGGCAACACCGGTGTTTATTTTTATGTGTGTATATATATATATATATATATGTATATATAAAAACTCTGACCCTTCTACCGTTTCACAAATCTTTACTTTGTGCTGAGCAGCCAGAGCCAGAGGTTTGCACCAATACTGCTCCATCACCTAGTATGCCTTGCACTTGTAAATAGCTCACGCATCTGCCCAAGAAGGCTCTGGCCAGCATATCTCCTGCTCAGCTCCAAGCTGAAAAGGTCCCTTGTTTTAGGAGAAGAAAAGCCAGCATGTTTCTGCAGTGGCCTTTTAGGATGCAGAGTACACAATAAGATACAGGGAAGTCATTCAAGGGATCTGTCCTCTGTCCAAGCAGAGAGTGTTCTCAGCATTGATAAGATCAAGGCAAGAGCACAAGAGATTTATGTTCCAATTTAAAATTCTTATTTTTAATAACAGAAAACATCTCTCTGATCAGCCAGGTTATCAGATTTGCCTTGAAATCCTTCCTTTCTGCCAGCCCCAACAAGATCATTGAGACACAACTGGTAAGCCTCTGGGTGTCTTCTACTGCTGTTAAGATAAACTCAGCTCCACTAATCCTATTCAGAGACTGCATGTAGAAATTTGTCAAGGAAGAACAAAACCGGAATAATCACAGACTTTTAACCCTCATCCCAAGATGGCCTGGAGAATTGAAGACTGGTGGTGTTACAGATACACTGAAAGACAGGTCTCTGCATTCAGAGCCGGCCAGTCCTGGTCTAGGACAGAGGCAGTTACACCCTATGAGCACATGGTCACAGAGTCACCCTCCTTCCACCGCCAAGGAAGCATCTCCATTGCAAAACACACTTCACACACAAACACACTCTGTGTGAAAAACAACATTCACTCTCCTGGTAAAAAATTTAAAATTTTAATAAAAGACAATAAGAGATGAAAACAATAAAGCAAAGGCTTAGAACAGCCGGGTGCTTTGGCATGCTGCCAAGAGCACACCTGCTGCCTCAAAAAGACCCCTTTATATATCATTCTACTAACTAGTTTAAATTTTTCTAGGAACTATTTAGCATGGCCACTCCTTGGGTCCGCCTTTTTAGAGCACGCATGTTTCTTGGCTTGTGGTTTTAATCCTCTTCTATTCACCTTTTGATTTGGGCCTTGGTCTGCTTATTCCACAGGTGGTAGGTAATGATACTTGGTGTGTCAGCAGCAGAGCCCCATCATCTGTTGACCAAATGTTATCTCAGCCAAGTGGACAGTTCGAGCATAACTGTCAGCTATTTCATTACTATGCCTAAGTTCAGTTAACTATAGCAAAACTATAATATATACATAACACTTATTCAAATATTTTGCGAAAAGCCAATATTATAACACTCTGGATGCTAAAATACCCACAACATGCATATGCCCCTCTCCCACTTCCAGTGCCTTGCTTCCAGTTACAGACATGACACTGGCTGACACTTTGGGGCACCAAGGACCAGGTCTGCACACTCGCACCACCCAACTCATGTACAACACCCACATAGGCCAACATCTGCCCCTGACCTTGCAGCAGCATGTGCTTTACTATATTTACCTATTAAGTACAAATCCATAGTTCATGTACATGCTATTTGGGGTAGGGTTTCTTTCTTTTGTACTTACGGAATTTTTTCCTTTAAGTTGCTACGAAACTAACTGTTGGGTTCTTATGGGTACTTAAGGAAAACAAGAGTGGCCAAACTCAGGGGAGAGGGGAGGGGACACCCAGAGATTTGGACAGGTAAAACAACAGGGGTTAGGGAACTGCTAGGGCTCTCTCTTTGGGTTTTGGAGGAGGACAGTCAAACTGTTGCTTACTGCAAGGAGGATTCACTGTCACTACCGGAGTCCAGTCCTATACTATCTCGCCCCTTTCTGCCCTGCTGGGAGCCAGGCAGCCTCTATTCCACTCTCGTTGTTTCTTCAGCACTACTTCACGCTTTCACTTAACTGTGGCCCTGCACCTCCTGCCTGCCGAGACATCTCATGGTTCCAGCCAGAGCTCCGGAGTTTCTGATACATCTTGCTACCACCCCGGGATTTTTACTCATTCCTGTCGGTCCAACTTGCTGTTTCCGTAAATCCTGCTGGAACCCTGGGATTGATTGCCCCAGGGTTTGTGAAGTAAAGCCTCTTTCTCATTCTTTTCCCGTCTCGGAAAAAGTTGCCATTACCGCACAGCTGTAATGTGGCTCCCCGTGCCACAGCGCCCCCTACAGCCGCGGGGGAATCACCGCACCTGCCCATCGCACCAGGAGCACCAGCGCCACTGCTGGCTGTGCCCGGAACTGCACCGAAGGGGAAAGTGCCTGCGACCAGGAAGGCTGTCAGTGGGTTCCTGGTTCTGTTTTGTTGTTAATGCTGTAGTTGTTGTTTGCTTGCTTTGTTATACATACTAGGAAAGAACTGTTATTCCTATCTCTGTATCTTTGCCTGAGAGCCCCTTAATTTCAAAATTATAATAATTCGGAGGGAGGGGATTTACATTCTTTCATTCTAAGAGAAGCTCCTGCCTTCCCTAGCAGACACCTGTCTTCCAAACCAAGACACACGCTGTCATCTCTAATTTATCTCTGCTCACCTGCAGGAGAATCATCACCAGGGGATGATTCTTCAGTTCCATTATCCTTTGGGAACAGAAGCAAGATTTTTTTCTTTTTAATATTATTTGCTCTTAACTGTAGGCCGCCACCTTACACAGCTGCTGTTCCTGAAAACATTTCAAACTGAGCTGCTGCATATTAGAAAAGGTTATAAATGTCTCTTCTATAATCTGTCTAGGTTCTTAGACTAGTCACATCGCTATCCCATCAACCCACTTAAGAACTGCTGAGTGAGTGGAAAGGCTGGAGCTGATCACCACTGGAGCTGGCCCTTGGGAAACTTAATTACAGGAAACAACAGAAAGGTGACACCTTAGTGTTAAAACAGCAGCAAAATCCAACCCAGGTCACCTGCTTAAGAAAGACTCCCAAGCACCACAAACATTTCCAAAGGCTGTAGTTGTGTTTCAATGCCAGAGGGCAAAGACACTGCCCCTCCATCTCACCTTCCCATGGGAGATTCTTCCAGCAGAAGACAGAGGAAGGAATAGCCGATGCATGAGAAAACATCTTGCACCCTGACATGCCAGCAAAGACCCAGGATGTCAAGGGAACCAAAGTTATCGGCCAGGAGGAGGAGTTTTTTAAAAGCAGACATCATCTCAACCACATGAGACACTGATCTCAGAAAGAACAGGATGAAAATGTTTCACTGATGATATTAGGTCACTGTCATCATTGTCCTCACACAAGATGGAAGAAGCATGATCCTTCCTCTTACAAGTTATTTAGCAGCAGGAAAACTGAAGGGAGAAAGCAAGAATCCTTGCTTCAAATCCCTGGCACAAGCCATTAGATGCCTGCTCCTCAGATCAGTCCACTCACTGCATCTTCATCCAGCTGTACACTGTCTGGATACCTGTGACTATCTCAGTTCAGAAAGAGACTCTACGTGAGCTGAAACAGGAACACTTGTGATTCAGTGCTACAGTGACACAAGCAAAGTGGTTCACCTAGTAAACAAACAGACAGCTGCCTGGTTCCTCCTATAACAGCTCATCAACCCATCACTATGAGATCTGTCTTCATTTCTTCTACCCTCACCACAATGGACAGGTTCCGACAATGAATCTGTACCACCACACCTTCTGCAACAGAGAGCCAAGACTCTCACCTTGCCTCCTGCTACCACTCTTTGCAAAGGGCCACATTCAACAGGGCCTCAGAATAGCCCTTCCAATAGAACTTAGGTCCCTAGTGTGCCCTGACTCCATTAATGAATGTTGGACAACACCCAGAAATCACAGAAGGGCTGAGAGAGCTTGGCAGGCAGCTCTAGAGATAGCTGAGTTCAAACCCCCTCCTCTGATCAGGGTTAGCAGGAGCCTGTTGCCCAGGATGGCATCCTGGCACACCATAACTCTTTCCATGGACAGAGATTCCACAATTTTTCTGGGCAACCTGAATATCTTACATTTTAATTTGTGCCCATTACCTCTTGTTCTGCTGCTGGGCAACAATGAGAGGGAATACCATGCCAAGCATGTCCTGCTGCCTGGATTGAGGTTTCCCTTTATATATGAGAGCACAGCACTGTCTTCCTGAAGTATTGACCTCTCTCAGCTGTTTCCAGAGCTGAGGCACATTAGCAGAGTCCTGCCAGGGACATGGTACTTCCTTTCTCAGCTGAGTACACAAAAGTCAAAATCACTTGGAAAATGGAGGCAAAAGTGCGCTTTTACTTAACAGCTCTGCCACCACAACAGAGCAGCAATAGGTGGCAACATGCTATTTTCAAGAAGCCACAAGTGCCTCAGGTAGAGAGGCACTGTCCCAGCTTGGTAAGGCTGGCTAGAGAAGAGTGGATTTTGTGCCATCTGTCAGAAAAGTGTACTCTCAGTTTCTGCTGTTTATATTACTGCAAGCTGATGTGGGCTTAAGGAGCAAAGGGATAATTCTCCTTTCAGATTCTCCAGGGGCACAATAGTAAGCCACAATAACAAGCTTAAGGTGTCAGGAAACCACCTCACTGAAGCATCACTGAAACCCAAGGGACTAGAGAACCATGACCAAGTACCATGGGAAATAGCTGGTGTCCAGGGACAGACGCTCAAAAAAAAAACCAAAACAGTGAAAGAGCATGGGGCAGGCATAAAGGAAAATGATAGACAAGATGTGCTAAAACATTGCAGCAGGATTAGACAGCTGGCAGGTCTAAAGGACAGGCACAGATGGGGAGAGCTCATGGGGCACAGAAGGACACAACTATATAGAGAACAATCCAGGCAGAATCATATGAAAGTACGTAAGAGATCAAGATTAATTGTGCAATCAGAAGTACCGGGTCACTGTGAAGCTGCTGGAAGACAGGACTGAAGAGCCCTGGCAGAAGGCATTTGAGAAGTCACAAAAATACCATCCCTCGCTCTGCACAAGGCCCTAGCCAACTCTACCTGCTCCTCCTCCTCTCAGATACCTAATTCATTTCCAGAGCAGTGATGGGCCAGATCATCCAACACTATGCTTATCAACTGCAGCACTTCTGAGTACACAAAGGTATTGTTCCTACTGCCTGCTGGGCAAGGTAAAAACCTTGAAAGGATCCTGGTCTGTCATTCATCCCTCTTGCAAGGCTATAAAAAACACTGCACTCAAAATAGCAGCTTCATCATGAAGGATACTTGTTTTCTTTCTCCTAATCCGTTTTTGACTATCTATCACAAACATGGAAGATAATGTGTACTGAGGTACATCTGCTTTGGTGACAACATGCAAGGTCACAAACAAACAGAATCTTAGAATGTTTTGGGTTGGAAGGGACCTTCAAGATCATCTAGTCTGAATGCCCCTGCGATGATAAGGACAACCTCTACTAGACAAAGTTGCTCAGAATGCCATCCAACCTGGCCACAATTCTTCCAGGGATGAGGCAGCCAAAACTTCTCTGGGCAACCTGTTCCAGTACTTCCATCACCCTCACTGTAAAGAATTTCTTCACAAAATCTAATCTAAATCTACTGTCCTTCAGCTTAAAGTCATTCTCCCTTGTTCTAGCACTACACGCTCCTATGAAAAGTCCCTCTCCAGCTCCCTCATAGTTTTGGTACTTTGAGGTACTGGAAGATAATATAAGGTCTCCAAAGGAACCTTATCTTCTCCAGTCAGAGGCAGCTCCTGCTTTCTCAGCCTGTCTTCATAAGAAAGGTGCTCCAGTCCTCTTAACACTGCAGCTTCATCCCAGCTAGAAAGTCATCCAAGCAATGCAGCTTTTATTTGTCATTACACCCAGTCCCATATCCCATCAGGTTCTGCAAACACCAGTGCATCATGCAGGTACTGTCTCCTTTCCCCAGCTATGTAACTCTCACCCCTACCAAACAACATTTGGTCAAGAAGAATCCAAATGACACTCTACAGGACACCTAAGCTGTATGAACTCATAGCATGGGATGTAGACTTTTACAGCAAGGAAGCTTTGAAACCACAGTCTCCAAAATGGAAAAGAAAATGTATTGTTAGCCTTGTCAGCACCTAGCCTAAATTGCAACTACATTCTACACTCCATACTAGCAACTTTTGTTATGCAGCTGATCAAGCCACAGGAAATCATCTTCTGGACACATGTTCAGTGAGAATCACCACATAAGGTATATGCAGAAAGATGAAGGAACTGCACCAGGAAAGGGCAACTTACATGACTTTTAATTATTCTAGTCTTCACTCCACAATTCTTCTTGAGCAGCATCTTCTGAAAGAGAAGTAGAATCCAGGGATTAGTAGAAATAGCATGAACAAACAGAAAGAGGGATATTGTAAAGAATCTCTTTTAATCAGCATCTCATTCAAACAAGATGGATGGGTGGTTAAGCGAGATATGAAAGACTAAGAATTATCAAAGGTAAGAATTATCAAGATGGATGGGTGGTTAAGCGAGATATGAAAGACTAAGAATTATCAAAGGTAGCCAGCAAGTAATCAACCTAATCTGAGACTGTCTCACACGGCCTGCACAGAGTCCTTCGGCAGTGGCTGATACCCTGGGTTTTGAAATAACATACAAGAAATTACACAAGGAAAGAGATAGAAAAACTGCCTAAAAGGAAGTTTCTTCTTAATTTCTGTCAATTAGTGGTTAGATTTTGCCTTGAAGCAGATGACTCTATCTTCCTTTACAAAGGAAAAAATGGTCTATTTCATGTAAATGTGGATGTTCCCATTATTTAACAGTTATTTTCATTATGTTTATTTATTTAGAATTAAAGAAATTTAAAAAACCAAACAAGGTAGAAACACTTGCCTGCAGTTCTAAATTTCTTTGCCATATAATGCAAGAGTCATTAAAGTTGTCATAACATGAACCACGCAACTTGCAAACAGGATATACTTGAACTAGCAATTATTCTGGGAAATTACAGATAAAAACAGGTCAGTTGAAGGTCTATCCCACTTTTGAGGTAGTGTTTTGAAAGCTGGAAAGTGAATAAAATCATTATTTCCTGTCAAAAAATCATCACAAAACAACTCTCAAGTGGAAAAACAATGCTCCAAGAGAACAATTCTTTCATTTAAAAAAATACCTCAACTGCATGTTTAATACTGAAAAACCTGGTGAGGGAGGCATGTCAGGAGGAATTTTCTCCATCAGCTTTTGAAAGAAAAAAAAGATTTTCCTAGCTTCCATTTTTAACACTTTCCCCATGGGAAAGCTGTGTGAAGTATGAGGAAACACTCCCCACACTCGCTTTTTCAAAGCAACCAAAGTGGTTTTCAGATGAAGTCCTTAAAGGCTGTAGCAAGACATCCTACCATTTTACCAATATGAGTGGTAAATAGTAATACTTTTCTATTTCCTCTTTTCTTGTTTGTTATCCTTCCGCTTTCTCTAGCATAAAGCAAGATAAAAGCAACACAGTACAGGGAGGCTTGGGAACTCAAAAAGTTAAATTCAGAATAAACATATGCTATATACAAAAAAATTCAGAAGAAAAAGCATCACCCTAAAATTGAAGTCAGTGCTTAGGTGAAAGTATATATTATTTTTCCAGTAGAAAGTATTGCTGGGAGGTGGGAAGAAGTCCCATTCCTCCACTGCCCTCTGTCACTCTACATCCTATAAGAACATCTTTTCAGTCCCAATTTACATTATTGCCCAAAACTTGGAGAGGGAGTTAGAGATCCACCCAGCATTTCTATGCACATCACCCTCTTTGATCTAAAATCCGGAACTTGGCACACCCATGTCCCACGTTGAAACTTTCACATGAATAGTTTGGGACTCAAGGACAGTGTATTTCACCATCCAAACATGCATGGGTGTGTTAGTTTGACATTAGTTAATATTGAGGAGGAAGGAAGAAAAACATCTACGGAAATAGTTCTCCTGAGAGAGGCTCTTGGGAGCTTCAGAAAGGGCCAATAGCTGCCCAGTTCTGAGAACTGACAGCTTTGTAAACCATTAAGAATCCCAATCCACCCCTGTGAACACCCATTTTAAAGCCCGGGAAACTCTGAACTCGCTCTCTTTGGCTTCCGGCTTCTGAAGGTGTCGGGGCTGTGAGGGGGGGGGAGAGGCCCGGCCTCGTTCCAGCACGGCCTGGCTGCCCCCCACCCCCAGCGGCTCTCGG